>VYXF01000345.1:372539-398590 GCA_013397295.1 Polioptila caerulea
CCCTGGCCCCGCCGCTCTCGCCCCTGCGGCCGTCCGTGTGCGGGCGGCAGCGGGCGGGGGTTTAACCGCTGCCGCGGGCTCGGGCGCTGCCCCGGCGGGGTCGGGAGCGCTGCAGCAGCGGCTCAAAATGGAGCCGCGTGTGCTCGGGCACCTCCGGCGGGGCAGGCCAGCCGGCGGGCTGAACTGCTGGGCGAAAACAGGCGAGAAGGCAGTGCCAGGCCTCCATGAGTTCCGTGTGTTTGTAGGGCACTGAGGCACCCGCAGCCCCCAGAACAGGCGGGCAGCCGTGCGGGGAGCGCGGCACCGACAGGCGTTTCCAGGCCAGGAACGTGACGGTGCCCTCCTGCCCGGCTGTCGGAGCGGCCGCCTCTCGTTCCTCTAAAGGCATTTTCTCCCATGCGCTGGTGCTGGGCAGAGCTCGGAACTTCGGACTCCAAGAGAAACTGGGGAATTAATTAACCCTATGGCTTCAGCTACTGACTGCTTAATTTTCTAATTAATTTCTAATGAAATCTTCTATATTTTCTTCCACTGAACACACTTGCTGAACGCTGGAAGGGAATAAATAAGGCCAAGCCAGATAAAAACAACTCTACTCTGAAATATTTTCTGATGTTTAGATTCTGTCAACCTAGTGATTTGCTAATTATTGTTGGACTTAGAGAAGAATGAGGAAGACAAATTGAATTTGTGACATTACAAATATTGCCAGTGATTTAGGGGACCCTTCATCATAAAACAAAAAAAAACAACCAGAGAGTACAAGCTCAATTTGTACTTGTTCCATACTGCAATCCCTAATGCTGTCACTGGTGTTCCCTCTGTGTTGACTGTCTACTTGGTGGCATGGTCTCATTCCAGATAGCTGTTAATGAGAGCTGTTACCATTCCTGTTGAATTCTTGAAATTGGACTTAAAGTAATTGTAAGATCCTGTTTGTGCAGAAACTGCTCCTGTTCTTTTATGAACACGTGATTAGGTGGCCCCGTGTATTTTCAGCAGTTAGCACAGCTTGTGAATTTGGGTTTCTGCATAAAGAACACAGTGAGCAAGTAAACACAGACTCAGCACAGGCTGTGCTTTTTGGCTTGTTTTGGAAGTTATTCCATATGCACTCAACATAATGGCTATGCAAACAAAACTGATATTTCTTTAGAAAAACATCTCCAGTGATAAGTTTTTATTTACATATTTAATTCTCATTATGTAACTTTGAAAGCTGAGTGTATTCCTGATACCAGAACTAAAGATCAGTTAAAATGGCTCGCATTTGTAAGAGCCAAACTGTTCAAATAATGCTAGAAGAGTTATTGCGGGTGGTTATCTCTGTTTGTAGTTGATAAAGCTCCCTAGAGTAACATCCAGCAGAGGAGTATCAGTTTGTGGGTTTGTGACATCTTCATGTTTCTTGGAAAGCAAGAGTTTAACCCTTTGTGGAGACATCAGGCTGAACACCTGAACAATTCACTCCTGGCTATAGTGGGGAGACACAGAATACCTCTGTTCCTATGTACACACCTATGGAACCAGTGGAAGTGGAAAAAACTTTGCTCCACCACAGGAAAGAAAATTTAATACTCGTTGTATTATGATGTTCTTTGCAAGATAAAATCAAGGAAAAACCCCCTCTGAGTCCACAATTGATCATGGGTCATGTTTTAAAGACCTATTACCCGACTAAAATTAACAGCTTTTTAAAAAGTAGTTAAAGTGCACATGATTTCACCACTCCGTTTACAACTACGACAAATAATTTTTCCAAAATTAGTATTGTTTTTCTACCTTTCTGAAACTCACAGACTCTTTGGCTTTTTGTGTTGTTTTTTTTTTTTTCCCAAAACACATTTTAAAAAGTGAAATATTAAGTCTTGAACTTGAGGGGTTTTCCCCTATGTAATAAGCCCTGTCCTACTGTATATTATTAGTGAAAGCTTTGTCTTGCTTATTGAGAGAGGAGGTTTTTAATAAGAAAATTACATTTTCTTATATTGAGAAATAAAAAATTGTCTGTTTTCTTTTTGTTAATATCTTCTTTATTTTATTTTCACATTTTTGTATATTGCTATGTTGATACTCTTTTGGAATTGAAACCAACTTTTAAAGTGAAATTTCCAGTTAAATTCTGGGGTTTTTTAACAGTAATAATGGGCATTAAAATACTCATTTACTAGATTGTAGTCTCTATTTTGGAAGAATTCCATAAGGAATATTTTTCTTACTAGACTCTCTAGTAAAGAAAATGAAACTTTTCTGGGATTGTAGAAGCAGCAATTAGCATTTTGTTACAGATGAAACATTCCAAAAATTCTTCATAAAGCTGTAGTGCAGTTTCTATTTATATTAGGCTTTCTATAGTATCCAACATGTATAGTATCCAATTATGTCTTTAGAAAAGACTTGATCCCAGCTCAAACAGTTTTTGCTGTATAAGGTAAAGATAAGGGATTTGTGTGACGCTGTTGGGGGCAATTACATAAGCTGGGCTTCTTTGAGCACCTAACACTAGTAGATCTGAGCAGCTGATGTTAATGTAAAC
This sequence comes from Polioptila caerulea, assembly GCA_013397295.1. NCBI lineage: Eukaryota > Metazoa > Chordata > Aves > Passeriformes > Certhiidae > Polioptila > Polioptila caerulea. The sequence continues at coordinate 375,076 of VYXF01000345.1, forward strand.
ATTACACTTCTTCTGAGTGAACTTTGTCTTTAGGTCTTTTTCTTCATTTACATATCTAGGCAGAATGAATGTGTCAACTCAGATACTCAGTCTAACATTCAAAACTCTATCCTTTCAACTAATGTGTTCGGCCTTTCTGTAGATCAAGCCCCAGATTCTCAAGCCAAACCCCCAAACAAGGAGAGTACATATTCAAGAGTCAAGTGAAAAATTGTTTTCTTCATTTGAATCGCATGCCTTGACAAAGGCAAAGAAGAAAAGGAAAACTGATAAGTAAGAACTGAACTGAATAATCATTAGGCTCCCTGACTTCTGACTCTGTATCAGCAAGTGCCCTGGAGATTTCAGCTTCTCCCAGTCTTGATTCATTCTGAAACCAGGTTGGTTAGGTGTGTGGACAGAGGCAGGATATCCCACTGTGCAGCATCATACTGTATGATGTCCTCATACAGCATCAAGCTTGGAGCCTGTCCTGACTCTGCCACTTGAGCCAGTGGAATCATCAATTCTCTTCCCCTCCTTTTCACACCCTCACTTCCCAACAGCCCCTGATTACATCTCATTCTTCTGTGCTGATTGCTTTCCAAATTAACAACAGTCACAGTATTTCCTTTCCCCAAGTCTCTGCTCAGGTAATGAAATCCTTCCAAATTCAAGTCACTATATGATTCTCATCAGTTAAACCGCTTCTTCTTTAATTTCATGGAGTTAAATTACAGCCCAAACAGTTAAATACGACCAAGCAGTAAGAAACTGGATTAACAGAGGCTTGAAACATTGAAACACATTCAAACCATGATTGTAGCATGCTCCCAGTCATGTCAATAATAAGGGAAGAAGTAGCCCTTCCAGCCATCCAATTACACAGATAGGATAAACCTCCTTTAAATTGGTGATTACATAGTGTCAATTGTATTGTTTCCTCAAAATACAGCTCCACAAGAAATAAAGGATGTGATAGCTTCTTAGACCCTCTGTCACCTCTATTATCCCACCTGAATGACTGACCTTCAAATGATGGTAAATTAGTTCCTAGCATTTCTGTTGTTCAGGCAGCCTGCATTAAGAAGCCAGGTAGGTGTTTCAGTGGTCGTACAGAGGCCACCTCCCTACAAATTACACCATTCTCTGACCTGTTCTACGTCTCACAGTTCGGGCTAATCATTGACAGGCCTTTTACAATCACAAGCTTTTAGTGAAGCTTTGATAAGACACTCCAGCAGCTTGTGGCAAATGAAGACGGTCTGCACGGCGTGGACTCCAGCAAAAGAATGGAATTTTTTCAGCATCAGTACAAGAAATCTGATTTTTAACACTAGCACTATAAACTGGCATAATGTGTGGCCAGCGACTGGAGAAGATTGTTGCTTTTTGGACATTTGCTTTCATAAGGATAGTTGCTGGGCTTGCTGGAGAGGGAAGATCTGTGTGGAAAAAGGACTCCCACTTCAGCCCCGTGAGTGAAACGCAGATGTTTTTATATGACACTTTCCCCAAAGAGTTTCTCTGGGGCGTAGGGACAGGAGCTTTCCAGGTGGAAGGCAGCTGGAGGAAGGACGGGAAAGGCTCCTCCATCTGGGACCGCTTCACCCACTCAGAGTTCAGGGATGCTGACAGCACAGGCACCTCCAGTGACAGTTATATCTTGTTGGACAAAGATTTGTCTGCTCTGGATTTTTTGGGAGTTACTTTTTACCAGTTTTCAATTTCATGGTCAAGGCTTTTCCCCACAGGAGTGGTAGCAGCTCCCAATGAAAAAGGACTTCAGTATTATAACACCCTTATTGACTCTCTACTGCACAGAAATATTGACCCCGTGGTTACACTGTACCACTGGGACCTGCCCGTGAAGCTGCAAGAAAAATACGGGGGATGGAAAAATGAATCGATGATTGATATCTTCAATGACTATGCCACGTTTTGCTTCCAGACCTTTGGGGATCGCGTTAAGTATTGGATTACAATCCACAATCCATATTTAGTTGCTTGGCATGGGTATGGCACAGGTATTCATGCTCCTGGAGAGAGAGGGAAAATAAGAACTGTCTACTCAGTAGGACACAATTTGATCAAGGTACAGTATAATAAGATTTTACAAATTGATCTTTCACTGCTGTGGGAAACAATAGGAGGAATTGGTCCTGTGATCAATGTTTTTTTTAAAAATCACCTACTATGAGAGCACCAAGAAATAGCCTTTAGCTAAGGCAGTCTTTCTGTTAATTGTCATTTGGATCTTATTTCTTGTCACAACAGCTGACTCAGTAATTATTTGTTTTAAAGTGCTTGTTTATTATTTTATTTAAATTAGCTTTTACGTACAAATCCTAAATATTAAAGAGCTTTCTTTGTTCTTTACATTTAGTTAAACAGATTTGGTCGTACTCAAATAACTATTCTATTAGTTTAAAAGGAAATTAATTTGTATTTGCATTGAATCAATTTTACTGGCCCTAGAGTATGTATATGTAAGTGTAATTGGTTCTAGCTTAGTAAGATCATGTTACAAAATGTTTGCTTCTAAACTAGTAAGGTTGGCACTTCTTGGGTTTGGAAGAAAACAAACGTCCTCTTCAGTACTTGAGAGTTTCAAATTATTTCCATGATGTACAGTATTCTTTGCAACTGCTGTGCTCAAAGTACTTTACAGAGCATGTCACTATCCCATCTCTGCAGACAGTATAATTGCCCCGGCTGAGATTATTCTTAACTGTCACAAAGAGAATTCTTCTACAACTTGCCATACATTATCCATGTAATTAACAAATAAATCTGAATGGGTTTATCCTACAGAAAAAAGCGTGCATGTGGGAAAAAATCATTTGCCAGAGTAGTTAAGATATTCTGCAACTGACAAATTCTTGTATTTTCTTCTGGCCTTGGGATTAATGGAAGTAATTTTTCCAAAAAACAATTCTGCAGTCAATAGAAGTGATTCACACAGAAAAGTTGTCAAGCATCCTGAGTCACTAAATTATTTCAGACTTAGCAGAAGAACGATTTAATTATAAGGATTTGTGAAGCATCTCAAAGAAAACAGATGCCAAATAATTCTTTTTATTTTCAAGTGCTGTTTTATATAATGCATGTAAAAGATACCAGATAAGTTTGCAGTATTTCTCGCCTTCATTCCTGAGTGGCACAATCAAATGTGGAGCAGCAACTAGGCAGTCTCTGCACTTTCTGTAAAATCCATGTAAGCAGCACCCCACACATAGGGAGCAATACTCCGCTGACGAAGAATCAATTGGATTTTCCAGGAAGCTAAGCACAGCTGGGTCTGATACACAAATTACTGACCTAATTTTCTTAGTCAATACTATTTGTCTCTCAGACTTGATTTGATAGTTGCTTCTTGTTCTAGAGTATAAAATAAATCACTTGGATGAAAGAGTTAAGCTTTCAGCAACACACAATCCTTTAATTATTGTTTTATTATCCTTGGGCAGAAATTATTTTCCTATGGTACCCTTCTTACAACCCCATGAACATTACCTAAACTATTAGCAGTTCTCTCCTTTACCGCTGTAAAATTTTTGAAGATTTATATTTAAGATCGATGAAAATCTCAAATTTGTAGTGAAGTATTTGAGGACCTGGAGTTTTCTGGTTGGGGTTAGAGATGTAATGGAAACTCTTCAGGTACCAGTCAATATGAGCCAACTCCTCCTATCTTTAGATATAATCATTTATTTCACTTAATAAACTGTAATGACAGCCAGCCATTCCACAGAAATCACAGCTGGTACTATATGTTCCAAGCCAACTAGCCCGAATCTTTCTCAAAGATTTTTGTGCAAGTTTCAATGTTTGGTTGATTTTGCATTGTTGACAATACAGGATTAATGGAATGTATTGATGCACAATCAGGATTCATGTGTTGTGAAATATCTCTCCTTTGAGAATCAAGAAAAGTTACAAGACTCTCTCTTTAAGGAGATTTCACATAGGTTTTTATTTCATGACCTGCATATACTGGTCTGCTTCTCAGACATTGTATTATGGCTTTTGATTTCCCATTGCAAACCAAAAACGTTACCCCAAAAATAAAAGATCAACCAAAATGTCAGGTTTTGGCAGTGTGAGGCAAAGCCTGTTAAAACTCTTGAAAAGATTGCCATTTATGTCATCAGCTTTAGGAAGAACCACATTCTTGTCCATGACAAGGCTTCATTTATTGGACTGGCTCTTGACAGACAATCCTCAATGCCACCCTGTGCCCAAAACAGGTCCATCCATTATATATACAGAGCAGGAAAAACAGGTCTGTAATGCTGAAATAAAGCTAATCTGGCCACCACACTGTTACACAGCAACTTGCTGAAAATCATTCACAAGCCTTTTCGTAGTATCTTTGAAGAAATTAAATGAAGCTCTCACATGAATCCTACTTTTAGTTTAATTTCCTTGTGTATTGTTGCAGTCATGGTGTTATCAGAACTAATCACTGTTTATATAAAGGAATGCTTTTATGTGATATATCAATCATACCCTGAAGCTAAGTTTAATAGCGCCACAAAAACAATATAACAAACCATAAACCTCTGCTTTTTTGGACTTTGGATTATTTTATTGTAAGAACAATTTGAAAGTTGCTGAAGATTTTTGTATCCGAGAAAAGGGTTGAAAAAAATTCTCTTAGTTTTAAACTATCAATTTTATTGCTTTCAAAAGCAATACAAAGTCTTAAAACCTAAATAATTGGCTGACATGTGGAAAAGTTCATAGAATACCAGGTTGGAAAAGGACCTCAAGGATCATCTCCATGATTAGATGCATTTTAGAACTGATTAAAAATTATCTTCTTGCATGACTGAATTCATGTAGGTAACTAGGCAGATAATGATCTTATTAAGGCTTTCCAGCAGTAGTGGGGTTGGTCTGTCTTCATGCAGCCCCAGAGCTCTGTGTGTTGGCTGGCACAAGGCATTGCTGATGCTGAATCACCTCCTGCCCGTGCTCCCCTCCAAGCCTTACATCCTGTTACAGGAATGCCCCAGACACATCTACTTAAGAGACAGCCCTGCCTTTTACATGGGCCTTGCTATTCAAGATCTATGAAGGGGCAGTGAATGCAGAATCAAAGGCTGCTAAACAGGGTGCCTAGGAGATCCATACTGGGAAAATAATCCAGAAGAAGAATTTCAAATTTCACTTTAAAAAAAAATCAATTTAAAAAACATATTTGCATGTTATTATGTGTTCTTTTCATACACAGAGGGTAATAATTGCTACTGACCATTTCAAAGAACTCGATACTGCCTCTACGGAAATTAATAGGGAATCTGAACTTCGATGCTTATTGATTATAAATTGCAAAGGGACTCTCTTTGGTAAATCTCTCTTCAATTGTATGGTCATTATGAGTAATAAAAGGAGCATGTGGAATCTTATACCACATGGAGAGTAGCCATCAAAACTGTATTTCTGTTCTTCATCAAAGGAGACTGCACAAAAGCAACATCAGAAAACAATGATAACGGGTAACTTGCTATGCAACATTTGAAAGGCACACCAAAGAAAATTTAAAAAACCATGAGCTTGTTCCTGAGGCAGATGTCATACTGAAGCAGAGAAGAAAAAAATGGCACACAGAAAAATTATATGGATTTCTTTGATTTATCAGTAAATAAATCAGGCAAGAAGCAAGAAAATATAAAGCAGATGAATCATTGTGGCTGGACCTATGGTATATTATTACCATTTTCTCTATATCTAGTGATGTTCTTTCATACTTGAATTGAGGTTTGTAAATATCACAAGGGTGGACCAACCTGTCTTCTTTTCCTCCTGTGTATCAGTGCCCTCCAGGAAGTTCTGCCTTTTCTAGTAGGCAGAAAGGGGCTCTCTTTTTTTTTTTTTGTTTCCTGTTAAAGATTATTCACACTCCTTTCTATCTGGCAGAAAAGCCCAGGAGAGAAATGAGGTGTCCCTAAAATTGTCTTCATCACATACTTGGAAAAGGTAATAAATTCACTTTCAAGCCTGGTGTCTCCCTATAGATCCATTGCAGATCAGGTTCTTTTCTGTGCCCAGCTTCATTACTGCCAGCTCTTTCATAGATCTCACTATGCCAGGATTTCTTCGTGGACACTGCTGACTTTGGGATCTGTGGATGAGTGTGCCCCAGGAAAGTCTTATAATTCATCCTCCTTAAAAACAAATACCTACTTCATGAATGGGAAATAATTATTACCTGTGTGTCCTACGAGACACTTTCTTCCCCCAAAGGCGACTCCTTTCCTCAGGATGAAGAAAGATGAAACTACACCAGGACCTGTATTTCTTAAAAGAGAAGGGAAACCTGTCTTCATCAAGTATGGCACTAGGGGGGACACCAGACTCATCTATGCTTGTAAATGTTTTTGCTGAAAGATTTTTCAAATAGTAGTAGCCATCAGAGGTGATGTAAAATTCAGCACTGATTCATGGTTTTTGGATGATTTGTTATTTTCAGGTTAGCTTTCTTAGATTTCTTGGTAATCATTAGGGAAAACACAATCCAAATGCAGGACAGTTAACATACAACATACTGGATAGTAAAGCCTCAGTCCTTCCTAACACCCTCTCCAGAAGTGTAGTTGTGTGCATCTCAAGATGCAGGCAATCCTTCACAAGGGTTGAAATTCAGTTTGCAAAAGAAAGGGTTTTGTTCTACTTTAGCTCTATTGACTATGGGGCATCTTTACCATAGACCAAAAAGGCCTTGAATGGAAATATACTCTCCAAATAAGCCACACATCCCTGCCCTTCTTCTGAAGTGTAACATCATCATCATCATCCTATTCTATATTCTAGTTCTTCATGGTTTAAACACCAAACAAGTAAACAAAAAGCCCAAATAATATTATTAGCATTTTTTCAGTTCTAGTTTTCCTAAATGTTCTTGATTTCCAGCCCACTAAAATAACTCCATATATGCCTGACAGTGTTTTGTATAAAGCAAAATTGCTGTTCAAAGAAAAATTGCTTGAATAAAGTATCTTAAGAATTTGAAAGTATTGCTCTTTGTATTGAAAGTTCTTTGCATACGTATATGTTAAATTACAGGATCAAAATTTGAAGGAGTATGAAAATATTTCAAAAAAAGAGAAGAAAAATACTGTTGTCTTCAGTTTATTAAGTTGACTTTTCTAGCCTTTTTATGGAGTTAGTACTAACTGACATAGCACTCTCTGTAACTTTTTAGACTAGGGAATATTTTCTACATTAATACCAGGAAAATATGCTGAAATTAATGAGTTATACATATCTAGAATAAATACCCAATATTGATCCTACTTTAACTGTGTATTTAGCCTTGACATTTGTCCTTGCTTTAACAATGAAAGTGAAAGATTAGGGATTAAACTCTAACTGAAAAAAGATTAGTAAAGGCTTGCAGAAAATACCCAATTTGATGTATGATACAGCTTTTAAATTGATGTTTGTTTCATATCTGGTCTTAAAAAACAAATTACATAAATCAGCTGATTCCATCAACAATAGTTTGCATTTAACATTTTCTATCTGAGAATGTTAAGCTTCTTCACAGATAATTAACAACTCAAACCAGTATTATAGGCAAGCAAATTATACTGTGTCTACTATGTCTGTAAAACCCTTACTGTAGACAGTGACAAGTTTTTTACAGTAAGAGTTAATCCTCAGAATTAAATCATCAGTGACACATACAAATTTGTATATGAGGATTCTATCTTTACTCATATTAAATGTACTTATTTATACTTGAGGTCTACTCCTCTAGAATTACACCTGTGGCTGTATTCTCTACCATACACATTATTTTTAATAGTAACTTTATTTTCTTTAATCACCTCTTGAAGATGTGTATGAATACATGTTATCCCTGATTGGCTTTTCACGTCAATATCGTATTCTAGTTAGTTGGTTTTTTTGGCAAACCCATTTTTCTCCACTTCACCTAGAAAAGTGTGGTTGCTGTGATTTAGCTGGTGCTATTGTCATGGTACTTGGCACTGTGCCTTCCACAGCTGAGTGCAGTGGGGACTTTCTTGTTAAGCCAGTGCACCCATATGCCTCTTGTTCAACAGTGGTGTTCATGGGCTGTGTCTGGAGAAAAAGTGTGCAAACCAGGTGAGAAAACTACTAGAGGCAGAGCCCAGAGTAAGCCTGGCCCCAGAAGCCACCCCAGTCTGGAGGGACTTTCAGGAGAGGACAGTGAGGGCAACTGAGATGGCACTGGCCACTTAAAATTTTCTACTGCCTAGAAATCCATTTTATAATACTTTAACTCATCTTGTAATTTGCCTCCATTTTTGCTGGCTTCCCTCTTCAGCTACACAACCTGCATTTCAAAGGTTAGTGTCACTTTATCAGTATTTTCAAAGACAGACCTTGAACAAATGTTACGAGCATGACCTTAGAAACCATAAACAACTGATACACAAAATTTCACAAACTGTAATTCTTTGGTACTCCCCCACCTAAACAAATACCTTCCTGACATCAGGCTTTTTGGAGATTTTTGAAACTGTCAAGGCTGTGTGTTTCTAGATAAATTAACTGAAATTATTATCAAAGGTAAGCAATGCTGTTTGGCTTAGTAATGATGGCAATCTAACTCAGCACTCAGTGTTTCACAATGCTCCTAATGTTTTTTTTCTGGGTGCAAACTATTATTTTCTTTCCAGCTTAAGAGTATAAAGCCCCACTACAGGCATAAGGTAAACCCTGAGTTACTTGACAACTCTTCAGCTGGGAGAGGTCAGCTCTCATCCCCTGTGTCAGATCACCTGATGTGATTCATGCTGCACTCCAAAGTCACTCTTCTCTGACCTACTTGTCCTGTTTCCTTAAAGGACTTTGACAATGCTAGTGGTTCCTCAGTCTCCCATGTATTTCTGGTTTTGTGTAAGTTTTGTCTGCTGTATGCCCTCATTTAAGTAATTAATAATGTAACATTTGAAGCTAATTGTGATGTGTGATAATGCTACGCTTTCTAAAACATGATGATAATCAGAAAAGTGGTATTAAGATGTGATACAGTGCAGAGGCCATTTCAAATAAGAAATTAACAGAAAACCTGAACAAAATTCTCACTCAGAATTGTGAAAGTTGACATTTGGGTTCGACCTTCATAGCTTTGCCCAAGTTTTTACATTTAGGGATTGTGCAAATATCAAAACTTGAACACTTACTCATATAACTAGGCCAAAATAAAACAACTAAATCCCAAGAACAGGGACTGGGATGTGGTTTGATCAGAATAAGTGCAGGTAACCCCTGGAGCACCAAGCAGTTAGTAGCACAGAGTCACCATTGACAAATGAAATATCATATGAGATGCATAATTGATGGAATAATTGTAAAGATGGTTTGAAATTTTAACCATATCAGGAATCACTTTTGACAGAGAAAGACTCAGATGGAACTGGCTAGATCACAGAGTTCAAATCCCTCTGTTAGAACTGCTCCAAATTGTCCATGTAACAGCTATTGGCATCCCTGCTGGGATCTCTTCTGAAATTTAGATGTATGTTAAAAGGCAAAAAGCCACAGCCCTAACGTGTCCTAGGAACAGCACATGAGTTACTGAGCATTGCCTTCATCCCAAGGAACCTTACAGGGTAACAGTGATTGCCCATTACACTGTGCAGGGTAATTCATTTACTGATACTTCCATATAAGCCTGCAATGACTCAGATGGAGCTACCTGCCTCTCTAGAAACTTATTAGAGTTACAATTCAATGCTATTTTTCTCTCATCAGGCTCATGCAAAAGTTTGGCATACCTACAAAGAACACTTTGAACCTTATCAGAAGGGGATGATATCCATAGTATTGGGATCCCACTGGATCGAACCTAACAAATGGGAAGATGAGTCGGATATTTCTAAATGCCAGAAGTCTATGGAGAGAGTACTTGGATGGTTTGCTAAACCTATCCACGGGGATGGGGATTATCCAGAAGAACTGAAAAATGAATTCTTGTTTTTGCCACACTTTACCGAAGATGAAAAAAACTACATAAAAGGAACAGCTGACTTCTTCGCATTTTCCTTTGGTCCTAGTAACTTCAAACCTCCAAACACTCTACCAAAAATGGGACAAAATTTGTCACTCAATTTGAGGGAAGTACTGAACTGGATTAAACTGGAATACAACAGTCCTCGAATCTTGATTGCAGAGAATGGCTGGTTCACTGACAGCCATGTGAAAACAGATGACACCACAGCCATCTACATGATGAAAAACTTCATTAATAAGGTTTTACAAGGTTTGTACAGAAATTACTTGTTGGGTTTTTCAGAGAGCACGTTTGATCATTTGATATTTAGCTCCGTAATAATATCACTTTTTTTTAAAGAGATAATGGCAACCAAGTTAATCATTAATTATTTATACTGCATGAGTACAAGTCATGGATCAGGATCTACTGGTGCTAGGTGTTGTACAAACAGAAAGAACCCATAGTCCCTGTCCCAGAAAGCTAAAGTCCAACATCTGCATTGGGTTAGGGTTGGTTAGGGTTAGGGTTCCCATACTGAAACTATTACTCCTGTAGGACTCCAAGATTCCACCAATAGTAGGTACAGAAAAGCCTTGAGATCTTCTTCTGTGAATGTCACCTATGGTGACACAAGGAGCTCAGTTAACTCCTGACCTTTCCTAGCTTCAGCCCCTTGTTTCTGCCCCAAACCTTCCCCTTGTTTTTCAGGAGGATTTTCTCATCCTCACTCTAACACTCAGTCAGGATCCTGACCTGTTTCGGCCCTCTCCTTTCACTGTCCCTGCAGGCAATGCTACAAACATACTCTCACTCTGATCCACTAGAGCTCTACCTATCATCTGCCTAACTTTTAATTTTCTTTACCATAAAGTATACGTGAAATTGTCCTTTTTTCCCCTACCCATTTAAACAGCCACAAAATCTCAGCATGCACCATCTCAAGTACCACAGCATCTTTTGCTCTGACAATTAAACTTGCCCCCATCTATTCAGTATGCTTCTACAAACAAAACTGTTCTCAGTTGTCACTTACTCTGTCCCTATATATCTGCTCCCATTTGTTCAACCTTCCTCACTGCACACATCTTTACCTGCAAGGCCATTCTAGCTTATCTCTTTATCCTCTATATCGTTCTCTGCCTCTGCATTTTGCAATGGGTATTTTCAGACATTTTTGTACTTTCTCCCATGGCTTCCCTAGTTTAGAAGTTGCTTTCTTTGAAAATACATGCCACTGTATTCTTTGTTACATTTCCTCATCTCCTTTCCAGTATTCTGGCCTTGTCTATCAGCTTCTCATACACTCACATTGCAAGCTTTTGGGCTTTCTGATTTCATGTGGCAACTAGGAAAACATCCAGCTGGACTATGCCCGTGCTGCTGGGTACCTTGGAACTCTGCTGCATCAATACATGCACTGTGCAAAACTGCTTCCTGCTCAAGTTGCAGCCTGGTGTGACTAGGACAAGGAAGTTCAGTGGAAATACAGTGTGATACAAAATGTCCTGAGAAAATTAGGCTAAATAATATTGGGAAAGAATAAACCAGAAAACTTCATCTTTATTCCTTGGCTTACTGATGTGGTTGACTACAGGTAAAATATGGCTTGTCCACCTTGTCTGTGTCAAAATCCTCAGCAACCCTACCTGGTCACTGCTTTGCCTTGGGTGTTCCAGCCCTTATAAGGTTAACATGAGGAGTTATCTCATGTTCTTTCCTAGCTTAAAGCTGGCAACAGGCAGTGAACATGACTGACTGTGGAGTTTGGACTTTTTCTTCCAGGCTGCCAGCTGGCATGGGCCTACATGGGTAAAAAACATTGTGGTTAGCTGGTGTATGCTGAGAAGCTGCTTTGCAGGGTCTGCTGCCCTTCCTGAAGAATCAGGTTCCACACCTGAGAAAGCAGTTGTGCTGTGATCTTTCTCATATATTATATGTAAAAGATCATATCTAGACTCCTTTGCAAGAAGTACGCTAAGATTGCCTGAAGAAATCAGCATGCACTGCACCCATTCTGTAACTAAATCAGTCTCTAGGCTGGTCAACCCAACTTCTCTAAAGTCATTAATAGTCCCATGCCAACAAAACAAATTTTTCAATTTACAAACTGAGTAAACGTTCACAAATATTTGAGCTTGCAGACATCTTTCAAATAAAGGTAGAGAGTTTTAGCTTTATGATAAAATTAAAAACCAGATCAACTGTTGCTCCCTTTATTTTTACTCATGATTCTCAAATTTTACTGGTATTATTTTACTGGCAAATTGTCAAATGCAACTTCAAACCTGGATGTAGTAAAATATTTCTTGTTTGCTCAGAGCAGAAATAAAGCATCCTACAATAATTTATTAATTTCTTAAGGAATTAGTGACACTTTTTTTTTAGTAAAGACTAAGATATATATATATGTCAGTTTTGCAATGAATTACAGTGAGTCAATAACCCTACAAATGTTGAGAAGACACTCAAGATTTTCAAAGTAAATCACCCTTTCTCATAAATATCCCCTATATATGTCAGAGTATTAAATACAAGACTCATGGATGTTACCTTCTCTTATGCAGCTATTAAATACGACAACATAGATGTGTTTGGTTACACAGCCTGGTCCCTCCTTGATGGCTTCGAATGGCAACATGCTTACAACATCAGGCGTGGATTATTTTATGTAGATTTCACAAGCAAAAAAAAGGAAAGGATTCCCAAGTCATCTGCACTTTATTATAAACAAATCATACAAGAAAATGGCTTCTTCCCAAAGGATTCTACCCCAAACTTGCAAGCTCAGTTCTCCTGTGACTTCTCCTGGGGTATCACCGAGTCTGTTCTCAAGGTAAGCAAAACATGTTAAGAGGATCAGTGGAAACAGAGCAATCAGCAACTTCAGCTTTGTGAATACGGCACCTTGCATTCAAGAATTCGCATGCACACTACCAACAGACCCTGCTGCAGGAGCCCTTCCAGACACAGCCCTCCCCCTGCTTGTGTCTCCATGTGGCAGACCAGATGAGGAAGTTTCAGACCAAGAAGTTGATCCAACCAATTGTTACTGGGTTATTTTTCAACCAGGGGTTTCCAAATCCAGTTTGCAGTGTGGCCATAGGGATGCTTGTGATGGCCTGATGGAGAGGGTGACAAAGGGCAGGGACAAGGTGATTATGTTGGTGGCAGCAGAGCGATCTGCAGGCTCCAGGTCTTGTCTACAGCAGAAACACATTCCTGGCTTAGGCCTGGCTCTAAGTACCACTTAGACAGGTGGGTAAGAAGCCATTCTTTAAAAAGACACAGAGCACAGGTGAAGATAGCCAACCTTGAAGTTTTACCATTGGACCTCACGTTAGAAAAGAGATCATACGACCTTTTGTCCAAACTGGTTCCTACAGGACCTATTTATATTTTATTTTTCTTCTGTTTCTGCTTTAAACTTAGTAAATAAGCTAACTGTATGCATGTCCAGCATTGGGATACTCGACATCACACACAGGCAGTCCCATGACAAATATCAGCCTCAAAAAATAACAAAATCCAATAATTTAACCTATTCACTGACAACCATAGGGGAAAAAATAGTTAAGCTGCTATATATCTTGTTAATATGCAGCACAAAAAAAGTGTATTTTCTTTTAAAAAAAGCAATCTAAATATTTTAAACTCCACTATATTGTACTTTGAAACCTACAAAAAGCATTTAAAAATTGGAATATATATTTAAAAAGTGCTATTCAGAACCTTTTCAACTAGTAGGAGATAGAAGAGATTTAACTAAATGCTACAAGCTGTCTGTATCAGATTACTATGCCTGTTTCACCAGGCTGATCACAGCAGCAGTGCCAAAATAATCCGTGCCTGCCTCGTACAGGCCCTGGTGCTTGTTCTCAGCACCCACTGTCCCAGCAGTGTGCATGACCAGAGTGAACCCGATCAGGGAGAGCCATCTGTGTGAAAACACGTCATCTAGGCTGGTGCCAGGGCAAATGCCCATGTGTAATCGGAAAGAAAAAAGTCCAATTTGGATGTTTTTCATAGGGAAAGGAACAGAGTAAGATGACCACTAGCACAAAGCCCATATAGGTGAGTTAATGCAGACCACAAGCAGGTATTCTGTTCATTTAATTAAAACCCATGGTAACGTATTTTTATTTTCACAGGCAGAATCGGCAGCTTCCTCCCCACAGTTCTGTGATTCCAGCTTGTACCTCTGGAATGTCACAGGAGATGGGCTTCTGCACAAAGTTGAAGGGGTAAAGCTAAAAACCCGACCAGCACAGTGCACAGATTTTGTCAGTATTAAAAAGCAACTGGATCTCCTGGAAAAAATGAAAGTCACCCATTACAGATTTGCACTTGACTGGTCACTAATTTTACCCAATGGAGACTTGTCAGTGGTCAACAGGCAAGCTCTTAGGTATTACAGGTGTGTGATTAGTGAAGTCCTGAAACTCAACGTTCAATCCATGGTCACCTTGTATTATCCAACTCACACCTACCTGGGCCTGCCAGGTCCTTTGCTGCAGACAGGAGGATGGTTGAACCAATCCACTGCCTACGCTTTTCAAGACTACGCAGCTTTATGTTTCAGGGAACTTGGTGATTTGGTTAAACTTTGGATTACAATAAATGAGCCTAACCAGCTAAGCAATGTCTACAACAGGAGCAGCAATGACACCTATCGGGCAGCACACAATTTATTGATAGCACACGCCATGGCCTGGAGAATATACGACGAGCAGTACCGGGCCTCACAGTGTGGCAAAGTGTCCCTGTCCCTGCATTCAGACTGGGCTGAGCCTGCCAACCCCTTCTTTGAATCTCATTCAAAAGCTGCCAACAGGTTTCTTCAGTTTGAAATAGGTTGGTTTGCCAATCCCATATTTAAGACTGGGGACTATCCAGCTACTATGAGGGAATATATCACCTTTAAAAACAGAAAGGACCTCTCATATACTTTGTTGCCATCTTTCACAAGTGAGGAAAAGCAGCTTGTCAAAGGTGCAGCTGACTTTTATGCACTTAATCATTTCACCACTAGATTTGTGATTCATGAACCTCAGAATGGAAGCCGGTATGAATTTGATCGTGACATTCAATTTCTGCAGGATATCACCTGCCTGAGCTCCCCTTCTCGTTTGGCAGTGGTGCCTTGGGGAATGCGCAAAGTTCTCAGGTGGATCAAAAAAACTTACGGTGACATTGACATTTACATCACAGCAAATGGAATAGATGACCCGTCCTTAGACAACGATGAACTTCGAAATTATTACTTGGGCAAATACATACAAGAGGTTTTAAAAGGTGAGTACATGAGAGATTCAAGTCCCCCAGAGCCATCTCCATGGCTCAGACCCAGGCACAGCTATGTCTTGCCCTGGACAGAGTAGGCAGTCCTGGTTCAGATGCAGGAGCCAGCAGGGGCCCAACTCTGCAGTCACACTCAGGGCAGCCATGACACAAAGGAATGGCATCAAGTGCCTTGCACAAAACGCAGCTACAGCCACGTTTAAACCATGTGAGATGCTCTCTGGGCACGCACATTCAGCAGAGTAGTTACTCTGAAGTTTTTAGGAGATGCCACTTCAGGCCAACAACTCTTAAGACAATTAAAATTTCTTTTCTCCAAAGAAAAGGCAAGAGCCTCCTTGCTTGCTGAACTAGTCACTGGACAGGAAAACAGCAAGCAAATCCAGAGAGACCTGGAGGGACATATGGAAGAAATACAGCAGGGCACCAGCAGCACCAGCTGCTGTTGAAGGGAGAGTCCAACCCTAGTTCTTGTTCCACTACTTGTTTTCTCCTTGGCACATATGGAAATCTATTTCTTCACTTTAGAGAAAAACTAGTAAGGTTTGCGGAAGTAGAGGACAAAAACATGCAAGGCAATGATCTTCAGCAACAGCTTATTGTATGAGAAATGCTGCAGGGACCTCACCCCTCCCCTCCCTCTCCCTCCAATCAATCTTTAAAGAAAAACAGTGAGACACAGGCTACCAGCAAGGCCTTGGTACCTGAACCATACAAGCAAAATGAGATGTGCAACAATCCCTGCCCTCACTGTCCCCTACTGGTGAGCATTAGAGAGATCCTGAACAGGACATGGGGGATTCAAAAGCTTTTCTGAGGCAGCTGACATTAAACACAGCCTAGGTATCCTGGTTTCTCCTCTCTAGCAGTTAATAAAAAATAAGACCTATCTTACTCATGGCTAAGCATGGCTTCAGATTACTTTTAGACAAAGAAAGAAACAAAGTGTTCTGTCTCCAGTGCTTAGCTTTCTCAGTTACTACAGGACTAATGATCATTTGCGGATTCATTTTCCATGCTAATTTCATACTGCAAACAAAAGAATTATTAAAGGAAGTAAGTTATTAAATAAAAAGGTTGTTTAAAGGGCACTTCATTATAATATTCCCATTTTAATTTTTAGAGAGCATGACACTTTACAGTACTTGCAATAAGATCCCCCAATTTGCATGTTCTTAATCTGGGGCACATTCCCAAGAATGCTCACTGGTTGCACACGACTTCAAGGCCTGCTGTTTGTATTTTCACCCAGCACTTGGGTGCAGCAGTGAAACAGAGCCATGCATGCTGCAGGGATGAGCAGACAAGTTTGGAGCAGGGCAGGAATTCTTGGAAAGCTGCTCTCATGGCACCAATGGGCAGCTGCCCCTGAGCCATTGCAGCTGGCTTCAGTTAAGAGCAGCATCTGGCTTTTCCCAGAAAAACAAAACTTCCAGCTCCAGTCCTGTCCAAATTCAGTTTTCATGGGGTAAGTCAAAAGATTTTTAAAAACAGCTACGCACTGTTCCTAGGTAATTGAAACAACTGAGTATTAGAAGCAGTAAGTATTTAATGATGCAGGTACACTTTTAAAACTGGTAACAATTTGAAATCTGAACTCCTTACCAGAAAGTCTGCAGGTTTTATTTGAAACTTAAGTTTTTAGTAACATTTTGTTTTGGTTTCTTTTCCTTCTCAGCCTACTACATTGACAAAGTCAAGATTAAAGGCTACTATGCGTTTAAGCTGACCGAAGAAAAATCTAAGCCCAGATTTGGATTCTTCACTTCAGATTCAAAAGGAAAGCCTTCAATAAAATTTTACAACAGCCTGATAAGCAACAATGGCTTTCCTGCTGACTACTCAGTTTGTAGCCCCTCTACCCACGAAAAGTGTAGCTTCTGCTTGTTTATTTCTCAGAAGAAGCCATTAATATTCTTTGCCTGCTGCCTTTTCTCTGTGCTCATTTTGCTCTTAGCTATTATTTTTTTTCACAAAAGAAAAAGAAGGAAACGTTTTAAGGCAAAAAGCATCAAGTGCATCTGTGTCTCATTTTAAAAGGGGGCACAAGTCCGCTTTCAGTGAGATCCAACACTGCATTCTACAGTGGACAATGCCACTCAGATAACTGTGGAAAAGCACTGAGTCACTCCAGTCACACACACCAAGCATTTCATTCAAAAACAAAGTAATCACATTCACAGGAAGAAGAGACATGGCACTTGTTTCTGGTTAAATTAGTTTTATCCACCTTATGTCTACTATACATAGAAGACAACTTCAAATATTAAAAAAAAAAAAAAATTATGCCTCTCCTATGCCTTGGAATAACCTTTAAAACAGTTTTACTTGCGAAGAGCAACTTTTGAGAACTGATATGCACTTTTGTATGAATAAATATGTCTTGTGATGTCTATTCATGTTATGAGTGTTGTGGAGCATGAAACTGCAGCTGTTAGGGTTTAGAAAGTGCTATTAAACCCCACAAACCTTCAACAAAGTACAATAGCAGGAATGAAATGTGCTGGGCCAGCTTCTGAAGACACCCCTAGAAGAACAAAACCAAGTTAACTCCATTATTGACCAAGAGACATCCCTTACAGATTGGGTGAAGTAATGTAACTGGAGACAAAACTATATACAATCACTATTTTTTCATTTCCAAAATGGGGCAGCCATAAAAATTTTTACTAGCAGAGAACATCTAAATTAATAGTAACTTTTAACCCACTCAGTAGAGAGATGACTGTAAATTGCACCTGTCATTATACAAGTGGATCATCGGGCAATTTTTGGAATTTCTTAACATGTGTAGGATGATTTAGCAATTTGTTGCCAAGTATGTTCCTGCACTATCCTAGTATTTTATGTATTTTATCCAAACTGAATGGAGCAAGTGACAATGTAGATTTTACTACAGCACAGAAATAGTACAACCTCAGTTAGGTGCTGCTACATGGCAAGAAGATTAGTAGTGAAAAAACAAGGCGGTATCCCCAGATAACACAAATCACTGCTGGTGAAACTCAGCAATACACTCTGAGCTTTGAGGTCAACTCCTTTGTTTTCCTAATTGAGCAATAAAAATAAAGCATCATATTTTCTGACTATTGCTTCTATGTATTTAGTTTAAATAGTCTTACAAATCTAGTTTTAATGATTTCAGTTTTGTTTTTCATCTACTACAGATACTGTCATCACAAGTTTGAGGCTTGAGAAAAGATGTGGAAGAACATTGGTCTCCCCTCTGTGAGAACAATGCTTTTATTATTTCTTAATGCTATGACTCAAAAATGCCACCTCATGACTTTGTTGTAGAAAGATCCAGCAGGGTGGCCTACACATGGCCCTACCAGTCTCTGACCACATTCATTCAGCTGAATGAAGTCTGATGGTTTCAAAACACTGGTAGGGTGGACCCAGTGTGCAATCTGCTTCTCCAAAAGCCATCAGGTTCATGCAATCACCATTTAGTTCTTAAAAAAACAAAAAACAAAAAAAAAACAACCAACCCAAGATATTTTTAACGGTTTATTTTATTAAACCTCTCATGGTGTTTAGGTTTGGTACCAGCTGGCATTGCTGATATTATGCCTCATGGTAGTTTCTATCAGGATCCAGACAACTGTAAATAAAACATTGAGAGCTTTAGAAAGGTTTTAGCAGTGCAAATGTGAAATTGCAAGTTTATAATAATTTGAAGTTAATTTATCTGATGATTTTAATGCAAGATAAATATTAATAACTCAAAGAATTTGCTTGATTTTACACAGACAAGATTACTTGAAGATGCCTTCAAACACAACAGCTCAACTGTTCAACAAATGCTGTAAGTTGTTCCATCTCTCAAGGCACTTGGAACAGCACTAAAAGTTATTTTTTTAAGAAGCTTGCAAATGTTTGGTATCTGAAGGATGATTTTTAAAAAATGAGTTTATGAAACTCACTTCATCTACATCTTGCCTCAAGCTTAGGCTCTGAAGGCACACAACACAGAATTTATTTGCAAGTCAGACTGTCTAATCCTGCACAGGTGTTTTGTACTGTGCACAGAACCACACACAGCTGAAACACATCAAATTCCTTTAGCAGTTAGACAATGTAAGTAACTGTCCTTGTTAAACTGACCTGTTTACCAGCATTTACATAACTAACTGCTTGCAAGACCTTTATATACAAATTGGGTACTCTCCACTATTTTAGTGACAGCAGTGTCCAACCAGGAGGAACATTAGTCTGAGGTCCTTTCTGTGAATAGCTGTAAATCAGCCTGTCAGGCCAGGTCAGCTGATTTTAAATTCTCAGCCAGCATGGCAGCTTGCATTCACAGTGCAGAGTACAGCACTGGACAGGTTTTCTCCATACAGTAGCAAAATCCAAGTTTAATGATGCACCTTTTGACACCTTTTACAAACACACCTTCATCCCTGTTGGGAACCTGTTTAACCATGGCCTTGTTGAAGCACAAAGACCTTGTCCAGTCCCCATCTCTACAGAGAAGATGCACAATGTCTATAAAGATGTTACCAACCTATGAGTTTTACTCATCTGCCTGCTGCACTGTCCCTTTCTCGGAGACATAGATACCATCCAAGAATTTCCTGATATCCTTGTTCTTGACTGTGGTGGCTTGCTGGATCAAGGCAGCTGCAGACAAAGTGAGACCATTAGCACAAAACCAAAAGGTCCAAGCCAACTTGTAGCCTTTTTTTTATGCTCCAGTATTTCAACTGACAGTACTGTCATCCAGAGACAGTAATTAAACTTTAAATCCTGTAATCTAATGAAAATAGGACGCAGTTCACTGAGCTCATCTTGGTAACTCAGGGCTGTGGCACTTCCACTACTGCACACATGTACAACTGAAAAGCTGAAAAGACTGGTGCCAAAAAGGCCACAAGTACTGACTCGAAGGTTCTGTGGACTGGTAAAAACATCTTTCAGCTTAGAAACAGAGTAAGGAACTATGAAAAGCAATTACAGCGACTAGAGCAAAAAAAAAACCCCTAGGCTGTTGTTTACCTCAGGATTTGAGGTAAAGAGCTTGCTAAGTTGACATCTTCAGATAAAAGTTTCCATAAAATTTTCCACACATCTACTTTAACAAACCTGAATTGGAGACCAACTCAATGTCATTCCCTTCAAGGATCAGCTCATCTTTCTGGGCTTGAGATACTGCGCAGGTAACACCTACAGAAAGGCAAACACATAATCCACACTGCTGAAGGTGTTAAGTGTATTAAAGAAACAATATTAATGTCTTGCCCCAATTTACATATCTAGACACCAGTATTCAAGACAGTAATTAGCTTCCCTGACTTTGTTAAATAGAGTCCCTCAAATCCATTCCAGGGTTGTCCTCTCTCAGAGAGTTTCAAAATTTAAAGATTAGTGCAAGTTGTGCTCTGCAGTGAAAGCCACTCAAGTGATACTCCTGCTTACCCTTTATTATATAGAGCACCAATCACCAACACTGGGTACAAGCCAGAGCTTTTGCCAGCTCGGCCTTGTCAGCCAGGTGGTGCCATTTCCCACAGCCTTGTGCTCAAGACAAAACTGGAGTTACCCAATCAAAAGCCATTAAAAACCACCTGCCCCCTGGCATGTCAGGTGCTGTGCTTACACTAGCAATGCTGCAAATACTCACAAGGAGTGAACATAGCATTTGAGAATCTAACAGGAAATTTGAATTTGTAAGGAGAGTGACAGTACAGTTTTTACAGTTTTATTTATTTAATCAATAGGCGTCAGATTTTAAGCCAGCCCTTTACTAACAGTAAATGCTGATTAAAAAAAAAAATCAAATACAATAATCAAATCCACCTTCAATATCCCACAGTAAATCAAAAACCCTGTAACTCTGCACTGTTATCTACCAGTGTTCTGAGACAAGTCTGATGCCTTACTCTACAGTCACCCCAAAACATCATCAGTCACATTAAATGTCCTTACCCATACCCTCATCAGAAGTGGAATTAGAAAAAAACAAATGGATAAGGGAAGTCTTTTCTATAGTCTTTATCGAACTGTTTATGACATGTTTTGTTGTTTCCTGTCAGAAGTTTAAACAAGCTCTATCAAGTGCCTGCTTTTCTGTTAGACATTTTACTGAAACTCCAAGTGTGCAAGATGTAAAAAGAGCTAATAAGATGGTAAGTTCTAAGTTTACTGAGCACACGCCTAGCCAATCAGCAAATTTAAACTAGAACACCTTATAGACCAAAACTGTGATGTGATGAAACTAGTTCATGTATCATGTTTTAAAACAGAAACACCAATTTAACACTCAGCACCTCCAGGTTACCAACTATAAACACTGTTAAGATCTCCCAGTGCTTAAGGTAAATCCCGGACACCTTGCATTACAGTAACTAACTCCAGACTGGTTATTAGCTAGCTCTTGCTAGTAAAGATAAATTACAAAGGCACTATTAATAATAAATCTGAACAGTGGCAATGGTATCATGTGAAGATTACATAAATTCAGACAAGCACATGCTGGTCCAGCAATCATTCATCCTCTCCCATTCTCAGTGGCAGAGGCTAGAGAAAGCAGCTGGGAAAGCCTGGTTAAAACCACAGAACACATCTCCTGGCGCTCACCTGGCCTCATGCGCACTCTGCGGATGTACTTCTCTCCCAGGAAGTTCCGGATCTCCACAAGTGAGCCATTGTCCTGTATGACTACATTGATTGGGAAGTGAGCGTACACCGACCTCATCTTGTAGCGAAAGCCCTGGGATACAGGGATAACTGGATATTGAAAGCAGAACACCTGCACAAAGCTCACACGAGAAACTAAAGCCAAGGTGTATCAACAGCTTCTGGAAAAGGGAAGGACACTGAGCCCAAGAGACATTTGTGCCTTCCTCCACCCGCAGAACTTGCTTGACAGCAAAGGCAAGACAAAAAGCAAAAGGAGAAAGAAGCTGCACCTTGGATGCTTAAAAATGCTCACCCATCATAAAGTAAAAGGCTCTTGCTGCCAGTAACACGAAGGGCAGCAGTCAGCCTGGCTCCAAACACAACTCACCAGAGTGACCCCCTTGATCATGTTCTGTACATGGCTGCAAATTGTGCGAACTGTTGCCAGCTCCTTCCTGTTACCCCACCACTTGTCAACACGCAGCTGCATCAAAAAACACATTAACAAAGCTTTCAGCAACACTTCAAAACCAGCAACAAAACAATTTTCTGACAAATGAAGAGCAAAACTTTCAGACAAACTACTTAAAGCCAACCAAACGAAACGACGGAACTATTTTGTTTCTTTTGCAGACTACTAAATGCCCACCTGGGTCTTATCTTTTAAATCCTAACTCTCAGACATGTGAGGAACTTTTGTTTTCTTCAGGTCTTACCATTAACAAGTCTTCAAAAGAGCTGGGGTAGATAAATATAGACTCTTGAGCTAAAGGATGTATTAGCAACTGCTAAGCATATTGTTTTAAAGTCTGCCTCCTAAGCATAATCAACTCAAATAAAACACTGTGGGTGGATCCACTGCTTTAATGTGACATTCGATCTTTGTGGAACAGTAGCTGAAATCAATCACTCTTGATATTCTGTAATGTTTTTTAAGATAATATGAAAAGTCATGCATTTAATTATAGAACATCTGCTCTCCTAACGTAACCTGTAGTTTCTGGAAATCCAATAAACTGCTATTTACCCTCTAAAAGAACCAGTTTGTAGAACAGCACGCAATGATCAACCCCTTTTCCTGTAACTGTCACTACAGAAGAAGGCAACCAACATGCTCACTCCCAGGGCCCCATGAGGCCCATGCCTCCACCAGACCAACCTCTCTCAAAAAACACAAGGATAAGCAAAACCTTCCAAACAACACACCCGCAGCTGAACATTTTCGGTCACTCTTCTACACCACCAAGATATTTTTAAGCCAACAGTAAAGCTCCTCTCTGTCTCCGGGCAGCGCAGCACTCACCTTCTTGTGCTTCTTTCCCAGGAGGGACAGCTCCACGTTGATGTGGTTAAAATCCCTCTTCAAGGTTCCTCGGGGCCCCTTCACAATGACCGTCCGGCCCTTCAGCGAAACCCCCACTGCGAACCAAAGGCGGACACGCGTTAAGGGCTGCGGGGGCGGCACCGCCGGGCGCCTCCCGAGCGCGGCGCGGACTGACCTTGCTCGGGGATGTCCACAGTCTGGTTGCTGAGGATGGTCTTCATCCTGCGGGACACAACGAGAAAGGCTGGAGGCTCCCTCGCCCTCGTGCCCGCGGGAACCCCGCCCGCTCCTTCCCT
>VYXF01000345.1:398950-426513 GCA_013397295.1 Polioptila caerulea
GTAGTCGAGCCCGCCGAGCGCGTCGATCGGGCTGCGCGCCGCCATGTCGCTGCTCCTGCCGCGGGGCCGGTGCGGGGCCGCCGCCGCCCGGGGGCTGCTGGTGCCGCGGGGCCGGGCCCGGGTGAGTCTCGCCGTGTGCCCCGGGGGCTGCCTGCAGCAGGACGGGCCGGCCGGGCGGGGGGCGCCGTACGGCAGGGCAGGGCAGGGCAGGAGGAGATCGTGCGGGGCGCTCCGCGGTGCCGGTGTCGAGCGGGTCTGTGGCGGTGGCGCGGGACAGCGCGGGGTGGCCGCGGGCAGGGCCCGGGAAGGATCACCCCGGCCCCGCACGGGCACACGCGGCCCCAGGACAGCGAGCCCCGGCCCCGCTCCCACGGGACAGCGCCCGGCATCCACTGGGATCCATGGCAACGCCGCTTCCTGCGCCCCGCAGCACCGGAGAGACCCACAGATGCTATTCCACAGAATCTGTTCGGCTGGAAAAACCTCCGAGATCATCGAGTCCAACCTGTGCCCGACCCGCCCTGGTCAAGCAGACCGGGGCACTGAGTGCCACAGCCAGTCCTTCCTTAAACACCTCCAGGGATGGTGACTCCACCGCCTCCCTGGGCAGCCCATTGCACTGTCTAATCACCATTTCTGGGAAGAAATCCCTCCTGATGTCCAAACTAAGCCTCCCCTGGTGCAGCTTAAGAGCATGTCCTCTCATCCTCTCGCTGGTTGCCGTGTGTAAGCAGCCCGTCCCCACAATCTCCTTTCAGGCGGCTGTAGAGACCAGTTGCCCCCTGAGCCTCCTTTCCTCCAGGCTAAGCACTCCCAAGCCTTGTGCTCCAGACCCTGCCCCAGCTCCAGTGCCCTTCTCTGGACACGCTCCAGCCCCTCAACATCTTTCTTCTGGTCAGGGGCCCAGGACTGGACACAGGATTTGAGGTGTGGCCTCACTGGTGCTGAGTACCGGGAATTTTATGTTGCACTGCATAACTTAGTGTGGTCTTATGATAGATAAGTTTGTTTCGTGTGACTTAAAAGAGAATTATACATTTAAGTTAGAAGCCATTGGGAAAATGCTTACACAAAGCACGTGTTAACCAGCAAAAGGGCAAATTGTTGTTTAGTATATAATGCCAGCATGTTTGTTACTAAATAAATTACAGTTTTGCTTGTTTTAGGTGTCAGAGAGCTGTGTGTCTAACCAGTATGGGACATCAGATTCTTTGCCTGGGGAAAAAAAAGAGTTCCTGCAAAATGGACCAGACTTACAGGACTTTGTCTCTGGAGATCTGTCCGACAAGAGCACGTGGGCTGAGTATAAAGGCAATTTAAAACGTGAGAAAGGAGAAAGGTAATAGTGATTTTAAACAACTTTAGTTGCTTCCCAGCACGATCTTGCACATTTAGTAATAACTACAAAATGTATGCTACGTATCTTTATTAAATTCTGCCCTACTCTGTTGTAAATGTAGTAATTCAAGAAAGGGCAAGCGTCATTAACTTCAAACCCATAACAAAATGTGGAGACGTGGTGGTATTTTCTTGAGTGCCAGTAATTGAATTACAAATATACATCAGTAGGTGAAAGTGTTGAAAAACTACTACTGGTAGAGAAAACAAAAAATGAAGACTTAAGTTTAAAAAATGTTTAAACCCCCATATTTCCAGTTATAGATTGATCAGACTTTGTGATAGCTGTGCAGTATCCTCTGCCATTAATTGTTGCAGTCTCCAGTGTGGCACTGTTCAATCTCTCTGGAACAGTGGACAGTTTTAAACATTTCAATGACAACAACTCCCGTGCTTGGAATGATGATGAACAGGGAAGAGAAGCCTGGTCTGGCCATGAATGATGTTAACATTAATTGCTGAGTTGCATCAGTTTTCAAGGGACCTTTCCTTGTTGGGATCTGTAACAAATTAAAAGGAATCTGTTAATGAAACTTACCATGTAAGTAGTTTATAAATCTTTATGTTTGGTGTTATTCAGGCTGCATCTTCCTCCATGGCTGAAAACAAAGATTCCCATGGGAAAGAACTACAATAAACTAAAGAATACCTTGAGAAGTTTAAATCTTCATACGGTGAGTCTGGCACCAGCCAAGTGTTCCTGTAGAAATAAGGCAGATTTTATATTTTTCTCTGTGGAGGACAGGTAGAAATCCTGTCTTGCATGATCTTCAGTGCTGAAACCAAGCCCAGTGGCAATCCTTTTTGCTAGCAGTGAATTTTACCCCTAAAGAATAAGGGTAAATCCAACAGATTTAGTGTTTTTCCTGCTGTGATTTTTAAATACTGAGGTTTACTACTTACATCACCAGAGATTAGAAGATGCTATGTGCAACTGTTTTTAATGGAATTTCACACAATTTCGGAGTTACATACTTAATTGTTGTGAAAAGAAACCGTACAGATTTCATTCATTATACTTTCCAGATAGTAAAAAGCAGTGGGAATGCATGGAGGGGATTTTTTTTCTTTTTTTTTTTTTTAAGACTAAATTCATGCTTTAATGAATCACATACTTTGTGAACATTTTATCAGTTCTTAAATTTAAAATACTAATGTTAATGATAGTCTGTGGTGATTAATAAGACAGTTATATGACTGAGCAGTTTTTGCAGTTTTGAAGTAGAAGAAATACTAGTAATGGATATCAGGAAGCAGTTCTCTTCCTATCTATTCTACTGACTTGTTAAAAAAAGCAGGGAACTGTTAACCTCATTTATCACAGAAGGAATTATGTTTTGTTTGTAGGCTACTATTAAAATCTATCAATAATATAATAATTACTTTCAAAAATATTATGGAAAAATCCAGGTACAGTACAGCCTTTCACCTTCAGGTATGTGAAGAAGCACGTTGTCCCAACATTGGAGAATGCTGGGGAGGTGGGGAATATGCCACAGCAACAGCTACTATTATGGTAAGTCATTAACCATTTCTTAACTGTTCTGTTCTATCTGAGCTGTTTGTACTCTGTTGTTGGATCTCTACTGTAGTGGGTTTATTGCAATAAATTTAGAGTAAAGCGCTGCCCTAGGGGTTTTTGTTCACCTGCTGTTAGGATTTATGTGACGTAGCTTATGCAGTCGTTTCCCAGCTGAGCAACAGTGATACGTACCGTGTAAAGGTGGGAATGTGTTTCATGTTCCAGCTGCTGGGTGACACGTGCACCAGAGGCTGCAGATTCTGTTCAGTAAAGACTGCCAGGAGCCCCCCTCCGCCGGATCCGCAGGAGCCTTACCGCACGGCCCAGGCTGTCGCGGAGTGGGGCTTGGACTACGTGGTGCTGACGTCCGTGGACAGAGACGGTGCGTACTGGGCTCTGCTCACACCACCTGAGACACTCGTCTGCACAGCTGCCCAGGAGGGCTGCTTTAGAGGGACAACACGGCTGAAACTTTGCACAGTTCCTACGTGTTCTTAGTGTTTCCCCATGGCTCGTGAAATACAGCAGAAATTACACTGTTAATAACATCAATAAATAGTACAACACTAAGTACTTTATAACTAATTTTTAGCAGAATGCGTGCTTATACACTATGTTCTATTACTTAGATAGCAAATAGACCAACATTCATATACAATACCACTACAGAACTTCCTTCCAAACACTAAGCCTAGAATATGTTATGCGTAACAAAATTGAAAGCTGTGTTTTCCTAAGGAAGTAGGAAGTAGCTCCCTTGTGGTGACACTGTATAGGTGAGGAAAGCCACTGTAAAAACTGTTCAGTATGATGGAATGTCCAGTGGCTTCAAAGGGGCTTAAAAGAGCATTAACATATACTTGGCAATTTTTGTACAACTGTTTTTCAGACCAGAACCATAAATAAGTGAAGCCATTCTGTGCTCAGGGAGACAGGGAACCTAGAGACAGGTAAATTGGAACTCTGCCCTAGACAATCACAGTTAGACTTTGTTCAGAGGCTTGGTAGGATATCTTTTGTAAGCCCTTGGCATAAGTGGTAAGATAAAACTGGGGTTTATTATTTTGCATTTAAGGTTTGAATCTGATGGGGTTTTTTGGCTTTGTTAATAAGTAAATACATTTCTTGAACAGAGAGATTAACTGAATAATTGAAATGCTTCTAGATATGCCTGATGGTGGAGCAGAACACTTTGCAAAGACAGTCTTGCATCTGAAAGAAAGGTGTGTAATTGATGTATTACTGTTATTGTTAAAACTTTTCAATGTGGTACTGCATGTAGGTCTAGGCTACCCTAGCTGAGGTACTCCAGGGGCCATGCAAATACAAGAGTCTGCCTCTAGCCTGTCTGTGCCCCTTTTTTTCCCATTCTTCGTCTTTCTCATAGAATGGCCCCAAACTGTTTTGCATTTGGATGCATTTCCAATTCATCCCAGGCTTATTTAAAGCTAAGCACTGGATTCTTTCTTTGAGCAGACAGCTGGTTTACCAGGAAATGAATACATTCTTCAGAGGTATGTTCATTCCTGAAGCTTGGGGCTCAAACACAGCAGAGTTAGATAAAACTGTCACATGTGACCCAAGGAGTCTGGTTTCTCATTCAGCAGTGATCAAATTGTTTTTCATGTTGCCTCAGTGGCCATTTCCAATTCTGTGATTGTACCTTCCTGCTTTCCCTGGCTGTGCTGCCTTCACCCTATGCTGGTGCCCTGTATGCCATTCGACAGAACACTTGTCTGCCTGCAGAATTCATTTGTATAACCTCATTTAAGTCTTTATCCAGTGCATCCTGGGGCTTGAAGGGTTCCTGCAGTTTTCCCCACCTGCCTTTTTGAGCTGAAATCAGGCTCCTGGACACCAAGACTAGATTCTAGACTCAGTGTCTTCTTATTCCAGTAGCACAATTATAGCTCCTCTGTATTTTGGAGCCATGATCTTAAACAGAACATCATGTGTTCAATTCCTGGTTTTACTGATGTGAGATGAAATACAGTAAAAGCTGAATAATAAATATAATAGCAATTCCAACAGTCTCTCAAACATTCTCGTGCACTGTTTATATTTTATTTTTTTTTAATGTGTCTTTGTTGCAGGTTAACTTGAGTTTGTTATGAAGTGTTTGCAGAAACCTATTGGTTTAGAATTATCCTGAATTAACTTTGCTTTGTCTGTTAGTGTGGCATGTCTTCAGTTATGGGAGTTTTGGGGTTTTTTTTGCTATCTTGAGTTTTTTAACAACAGTGACGCAAAACGCCATAGGTGTGTTCTTTTTGTCTTTTGTTATCAGGAATCCAAAAATCCTGGTGGAATGCCTAACTCCCGATTTCCGAGGGGACCTTAAAGCAGTGGAGAAAGTCGCCTTGTCGGGACTGGATGTGTATGCTCACAACGTGGAGACGGTGCCGGCACTGCAGAGGTGAGCGATGGCTCTGGGTGTGCGGGCTGCCGGGACCGGGCTGAGAACCGGGCTGGAACCGGGCTGGGGACCGGGATGGGGACCGGCATTGAACCGGGCTGGGGACTGGGCTGGAACCGGGCTGGGGACCGGGCCGGAGGCCGGGCTGCGGGGCCGGGCTGGAACCAAGCCGGAACCGAGCCAGGGGCCGGGCTGCGGGGCCGGGGTTCGGGCTGGGGACTGGGCCGTGGTTGGGGCTGGGACCGCGCTGCGGGGCCATTCCTGTTCCCGTTCCTGTTCCCGTTCCTGTTCCCGTTCCTGTTCCCGTTCCTGTTCCCGTTCCTGTTCCCGTTCCTGTTCCCGTTCCTGTTCCCGTTCCTGTTCCCGTTCCTGTTCCCGTTCCTGTTCCCGTTCCTGTTCCCGTTCCTGTTCCCGTTCCTGTTCCCGTTCCTGTTCCCGTTCCTGTTCCCGTTCCTGTTCCCGTTCCCGGCCTGCCCCGCGCGCGCCGCCGCCGAGCCCGCCGCCGGCAGCAGGGGGCGCCCCAGCCCGTCCCGCCGGCGGTGTCCGGAAAGCCTCTGCCCTGCCGAACCTCTGCCCGCCCGAACCTCTGCCCTGCCGAACCTCTGCCCAGCCAAGCCTCTGCCCACCCAAACCTCTGCTCTGCCACTCGGCAGGAGTTGGCAGAACGCGCCTGTCCTGGCGTCTCTAACTCCTGTGTGCCCTTCCACGTGTTTCTCCCCGCTGTGCTGGAACTGTGCGAAGGAAGGTCCGCGACCCCCGAGCCAACTTTGAGCAGTCTGTCCGTGTGCTAAAACACGCCAAAGAGGTCCAGCCCGGCGTCATTTCCAAAACCTCCATTATGCTGGGGCTTGGCGAGACCGATGAACAAATATATTCCACAATGAAATGTAAGTTGGTGTTGAAATAGATGCCAGAATTCACAGGTGTGAATTTTACTGTGTTGGAAAACAACTGTAAGCATCTTTGCCTCTACGTGCAAATCAGTTGGCTGGTACAGGAAATGTTTTCCAAGTTCCATTGAAAAATAAAAGTTTAGTTAAAAAAGACTGAATTTCTGAAATATTTTGTCTTCTTATAGCTTACAAATTCAATTTGACAGGTAAATCCATGACTTCTCTTGTGATCCTTCTGCCACTAACAAGGGATTTTGCCTTTACAGTATTGCGGGAAGCAGACGTAGATTGTTTGACCCTAGGACAGTATATGCAACCAACAAAACGTCACCTAAAGGTAAAAGTGCCTTTAATTTACAGGCAGAGTTATGGTCCGTACCTTGCACAGTCATCCTTACTCTAACTGCAGATGTTGGGAAGAATTTCCTTCCTTGTTTAGCCTGACAATGATTATCCGTTAGGGGCTCTTAACTAAAAATGACCCCAGCCATCTAACCACTTCCATCTTTTGCAGACTTCCCAGTTCTAGTTTCCACTGTTGGCCAGGGAGACAGCTGGAGCTGAAGCATGATTCTAGAAAACAAGAGCTTCAGTGTATGTCTCAAACATAATTGCTCAAGCCAGCAACCCTTTACTGTCTTACAATCTCTTCCTTAATGGTGACACTTCAGCTGGGAAATTTATAATTTTCTGCTTCTGCAGTCTGTCCAGAATTTGCTCTTTGTTCTGTTCTTGTGTTTCACTAGTTAACTATTAGTGAAGAGATTTGTAAGACTATTGTGGTTTTTCACTAACTTGGACAGAAAAGGCTTGCTCAAAGGACCATTCAAAAACAGAATGAAGAAAATGATACAGCAACAACTTGAAATTAAATTCTGAACTTTTCAGCTAAATATGTAAAGCAGAAAGCAGAGCAAAAATGCAGTTTGTGACTTCACTGATGAAAGCGTTGGAGTGAAAAATTTTGAACTTGCAATATAACTGTATTTCATTTCACTGTATGCTAGCTATAGCAATTTATTTTGCATTAATACCTGAGCAAAATTAATTATTTTCCCCCAGGTCGAGGAGTACATAACTCCTGAGAAGTTTAAGTACTGGGAAAAAGTAGGAAATGATCTTGGATTCCATTACACTGCTAGTGGGCCTTTGGTGCGATCTTCCTATAAAGCAGGTAAATTACTGAAAGGCATTGGATTATTTAGCATGTGACATTTTATTACACAAAACTAAAACAGCGAAGTAATGTGCAACAAAGCTCACCTTAGCTCAAGGATACCTCATATAGTTATCTGTATTTTAAAAATTACTTACATATGTGATTTCCTATAGGTCATCCAAATGTGTCAGTGTGACAGTAATTAGTATTTGTACAATTGCAGTTCTGCTTAACCAAATTTTCAAGTTTTCCTTCACATTCTGTCTCAGGTTCAGCAAGGTCCTTGGTTGTTTGTGATGCAATTTTGTTGCTTTAGGCAGAATTTATTTACAGTGCTTTAAAAATAATTAGAGACACTGACAGCAGTACTTTTTCTGACAAAGCACTGGATATGAAGTAGTAGCTGATATTAATGGAACTGTTGTGTAGGTACAACATCCTGCTTTTTCCTTAAAAGGAGCAGAGGAGACTCATCTGGGGTACTGTGCTGCTCAGTGTTTTAATGCCAGCTCAAACAAGATTTATAGCAGGTTTCACTATAACTTGATGTTACTTTATGAAACAGGAATTAAATTTTAATTAAATCAATTCACTTTTGCCTGTTGTAATGCACAAAGCAACAGAGCTATTTCATAAAACTGGACAGGAGGAAAATTGGGATTTCAGGAGTGGAGGGGTTGTGTGTTGGGTTATAGTTTTGAGGGTTTTATAGATCTCTGCTGTATGTATTGGAAATGCTGTTACATAGAATTGAATTCCTATAAAACAACTGGTGAAAACAATTGTATTGTAGAATAGAACACTCACGTTAAATAAGAATGTATTCTCTTGCCTTATTTTATTGAAATACCTACAAATCATTTTGGTGTTTATTTTTTTCCTTTTAATTAGGTGAATTCTTCTTGAAGAACTTAGTGGAAAAAAGGAAGACAAAAGCCATTTGAAAATGAGAGTGAACCTATTTAAAGCAGACAGTTTTAAGAATCCTTTTTTCAGTGCATAATTATACTCAGTTCATGAAATGCAGAAGAACAGATGGTGGCTATATGAATAAACTTACTATCTTTCCAGAACAATTTTTTCTCATCAAAACACATTATTTTACCTCATTTCTCCTGGCAAGGCTACAACAACACAGTACTTCTAGTGTTCAGCAAAAAGACAGAAGATAGAACTGATTTTGAAAGAGTGATGAAACTGAGGGGGGAAGAAATAAACGTAAGCTGGGAACAAAGATTGGGCAGATTTATAGTGGATGCTACGACAGTCACTTTGCTGGAGTTAATTCCTGTGAAGGTGCTGATAGTAATTTGAAAGGTACTAATACTTTGGTGTATCTGTTGTGTAACATAAGCTTGCAGGAGCTCTGGGAACTATAGGAGTTCTAAAGAAAGACTCTGTACACGATAATGCACCAGATTAGGGCTTTCTTGAACCACACTAGAGAAAGCATACTGAGACTCCTTCAAAAGATGGTATCTCTCACCTGCATCAGAAAAAATCAGCTGTACTATTCTGATAGCTAAAGCTTTTCCAGAGCTTGCATGTGTCAAGGTGTGAGCCTTGGTATTACAAGGAATCAAGCTAAAGAAAACAAAATGTCCTTTCTGCCAAGACAATTAACCTTGTATGTAGATACCATTAATTTAAACTTTTTGGAAAATCAGAGTTGGTGTGGGAGCATAAATGGAGCTACTCCTAATTTATGTACATGACTGCAACAAACCCCAGTGAGCTGCACAGATGCTTCTTTAGTATTGAGTATGCAAAACTGCTGCTATTCTGTACTGTGCTCCTATTGCATGGCTATTGTCTTGTCATTAAAGGAAAGTTTAATCCCCAGTGGTTGTGTTTGGTAGGTCTGGTTACCTGCCCCTTGAGGCTTGGACTGGCTGCTAAATCTGAAGGCAGAGAAGTGAACCACGCTGTGGGTGAAACATGAAATCCACTGCACATTACACTAAGCTGAAGCAGAAGTAAAAACATGGCATAATGCTACATTGCCAGCTCTACTTGCCTCTCTTTACAGCAATAATACTGATGATTGTCTCTCACTAATGCTCAGCTATGAACATTAAATACCATCTCTGAACTAACTTCACCTGTATCTTTGTGAGGTTTTTTGGGAAACATCCCAGGACTTTGCCATCTGGTCCCAAACTCTCATCACGCAAGTAGTTCTATGACAGACTCCAGTGTTCTAAACTACTGGAGTGTGTAGGAGGAGAGTGGACCCTGCACACCCACCAACTCAGCAAGATGACAGAAGGAAGACAGCTACCTAGCAAGATAATATGTAGGAGAAACTTGTATGAACATAGTATTACACCACTGAGGACAGTGATGCACAGCTGACACTTCACAAAATGAAGTACAGCAATATTAAAGCATTATGAAGATAAAATTTAACCAAGAAGGAATGTACTAATTCACCATTGTAACAGGAAGAGAAATGCGAGCCATAAGGAACAAAGGAGAAGAAGGGATTAACAAAAGAATAGCTGTACTTTGTACAGGCAGAGAGACAGGCAAGGCTGCTTTTTTTTTTCTTCTTTTTTAATAAACAAGATTATGAATACATTTTTAAAATAAAATAAAAGGTCTGATTGCTAGTCATGGAAAGCCCAGGTATATTTTGAGCCAAAAATGTCCTTCTTCAGCTAAAGTACACTTGAGCAGGGAAAGGTTGTCAACCATTGCAAGGAAACTCAACACTCTCTCCATTGCAGCAGACAGAGGGTTGCAACGTCAACTCCAGAACATCCACACATGTAACAGCTGCCAGCCTTTATTAGAGGTCCTACTCTAAAGAATGGTTTTGACTTGGCTACAGAGCAGGTTTAACAGAGTATTATTAGCTTCTGCCAAGTTACTGCTCTTTCAGCGTATCAATACCAGAAATACAGATAAAAGGAGCTCTGAGCCATACAGCCATTATCAAACTCAAGAGAACATTGCACAGTGACTTCTTTACAGAGAAAAAGAATGCTTCTTGAAACAGTCCAATATTGATTGCATCATGTTAAAATTATCTTGTGAGTTGCTGCTGGGTGGTTCAGAAGATGATCACATCATCTTACCCCACTGCCTGGTACCAAGTGTCAAAAGCTACACAAGCTTTTCTAGCTGCATGTTTTGCTGTGGATTCTAAAGTCATACCTCAGCTTCATAGATTATAGAGGATCTTTGCCTATTTATTTTTTTTAACAACATTTGGGGACAAGCGCCAAAGTTCTTTTCCTAGTTATAAATTCCTGCTTGTACAGGCATCTGACTTCCCCTATTGCCCATTCAGTTTTTCTGTAACTGTGTGTTAAAGCCCCAAACTCCCACGAACATCCTTTTTGTAATTCAGCACAGGTTTCATGACTCCATTTAGTTGAAGTTTCGTGTTTGGTGACATTTTTGTTTTGTACGTCAATCACATCACTCTGTCAGTTTGTTTCACAAAGCAGCTATAAAATATTTTAAGAAACATTAATCATCCTTGCAACCATGAAATCATGAAACTGAGTTTTGGGAATAGAGTTGACACAGACACTTTAAAGAATGAATAATCTTTTTGGCATCATGACATCAATCTACTACACTCTCTGAGACATAATTCAATGTTATTCATAGAGAATTGTTGCATCTTCCAGTAACTTCAAGTCCTTAGGTGAACTGAACACTGACTTTGTCAATTTAAAAACAGTTTTAAATTTTTTCCTGCTTGATGAATAATTAATATTGGTGTCCTCTCCATTAAAATAGTGTCAAGTACTTATGCTTCTTTCCTACAACATGTGGTAACTTATTGCAGGTGTTCAACTTGGAGCAGAAATTTTAGCTTGATTCCAGCATTCCTAAATCAGATCTCCATTATGCCCTCCTGCATTGTTTAACAGTTAAATTTCAAGTTTAGCTGTTGAACAGCTGTTGAAGATTATAGCACTACAAGAACCTCAAATGAGAAGTGTAAACTTTTTGGCCCATACAAAATCTCACCCATAACTGCTCCTGTAATAACTAGTCTTGGTCAAAAATGTGTGTTCTATTCACTTAGAATATTCTTGGCTATTGTATTCCTGCAACCAGACTAGTTTTAGCTGCACAAAAACATGAACACACATACTCAGAATAAAAACATTACATCTTGCCTGGCACTTACAATTTGTCTGTGTACATCTTGGGTGAGATCCAATTTATGCATTCTGTATCATACTACTTCTAGACTTCATTAAATCCTGATTTTCTTCAGCTGTTGTATTCACATTTTTGCAGTGTAAAGCAGTGTTACCAT
The DNA here is from genome assembly GCA_013397295.1 of Polioptila caerulea. Lineage (NCBI taxonomy): Eukaryota > Metazoa > Chordata > Aves > Passeriformes > Certhiidae > Polioptila > Polioptila caerulea. The sequence goes on from VYXF01000345.1 coordinate 410,621, forward strand.
GGGATTGCATTTTAAGAACCCTGTAAAGAGAATTTCCAAGCACAGGAGTCTGTTGGTCATGTTACACAATTCTCATCCAGAATGAGATGCTGTAACATTCATACACAAAGAGTCAATAGCATTAAACCCCATCTCTTACGTGCACTTCTCAAGCCTTCCTTTTAACAGGAACACAGCTCATCTCCAGTTCTTTTTTTCCCAGATAACTGTACCCTGGAGACAATGGCTTATGATTCATGGTGCTGCACAAGCTTCTAAAGCCCTTCCTTTTGGCCTGTGGTAAGGTTCTCTGGCATATACAGAAGGTGTGTATTGCTGTATCCTGAGGGAATGCCTCACTGGATTCTTCCCCCAGTCCCAGTTCTCCCACTAAAAGAACGCAGCCACCAAGAAACTAAGTTGACTCTTAAGAAATCAAGGGAAATGCCAGTACCAGTTTTACCTCTTATTGCTCTTGAGAAAGGATCTGCTGCTCCCCCTTTGCTAAGAGAGGGAAGTGAGAGTGATCCCACTGTAATGAACTTGGCCATTGTTTAAGATGTTTATGGCTAACCCACAAGACACAATTCAGGCTTTGACTAATTCTGCAGGAGCAGCAGGGTAGCAATAGGGGTAACAACACTTAGTTTTTCCATCTCTTTGGGATGGCTTATGGAAAGCCACTGGAATCTCAGGAACATTTGCACACTCCTAAAAGGAGCAATACTTCACACAAGAGTAACAGTTCATCATCTGCTTCAAACTGATAAAGTCCCATACAAAGGCATTACTATTACTGGTGTGTGCAAGTTTCAGAAAGGCATCCAGATTTTCTGACCCCTCTACTCACCCTCCTGGTTAAGATGGGCCCTGAAGCAGTGCTGTGCTAACCTGAACAGTCAAGGACTCAAGGAGAGTTCAACTTGTCAGCACCCTCTTCTTAATCCCAAAGGAGCAGTGACCAGCCTGCCTCTGGGGTGCTCCTGGGCAGAGGTAGCCAAGAGAACACTCACCTGCAAAGCCAGGGTGCTCTGCCTCTTGGATCACAGTGCTTACCAGGGCTGCATTGCAACCCCTGCTGCACCGTAGGGTTGTCACATGAATGCAGCTCTCCTTGTCAACAAGGAGGAGGAAATGCATGATGAAAGATGACAGTTTGATTTTAAGCCCCCATAATTGCCACTCACTTTGAGTGGCTTTTGATATGCGAAAAATCTTGCCTTGGGACAAAAAGCTTCAGGCATATTTGCCCAAAGTGCCAGTTGATTGCTGTAGTATAAGTCCCTACATGGAAGCCATTAACACGCAGAATCTGAAAGCATCTGGTTCATGGACACTGCTATTTCAGTCAGATAACAGTGTCTGGTATTGTTTATCCAAAAATTCCTTAAATCTTCAAGTAACTGTCCTAAAGCTTAAATGGTATCTACATTTCTGTGGGTAAACAGTTATAGTAATAGCTATATTCATTACCAAGACACTGATCTCACCTCCTGTTTAACTATTGATATTCCACGCTTGAAGGCACACCAGTTGAATAATTCAGAAGGTATTATTTGACCAGTTGCAGGATAATTCTCTACTATCCCAATACTCTATTATTCAACTAAGATGTCTACACCTTCTAATCTGAAACCTGTTTGTGGTCATCCTTCTCTATCCTCCCCTCCATTTCACAACCCCATGCAACAAGCCAAACACTGACAAACACTGTCATCTCAAGGATTTTAATAGCACTGGCCAATTGAGAATAATAAAAAACAAGTAGAAACAAAGTAACAGTAAAGGCAAAAATATCAAGAGAACATTGGAAGTATTCATTCCTGCTAGTCAAATGAGGTAGGAAGCTGATTTATGGGGCCAAATGTATGGGGCTGAATTTATTTTTAATAATTTCTTCACAGCAGAGATTAATTTTTTGCAGATTCATTAAAAAGACTGCTTTCAGATGAAGTATGTAATAAAGGAAAAAGACAACTGTCAGGCAACATTGAAGCCAATATTTGTTTTCTACTTGGGCTGATAGCAAATTAAGGTAATTCTCCTTAAATTCCATGTTCAAACAAGCAGAATGCTCCTCTGCTGAAGACAGGTTGTGTTCCTGTAACTTAGGGAATACTTGCCCCAGGAATCTGACCAAATCAAAAACGTGTGGCTGCACATGGAATGTAGGCAAGACAACCAAAGAATGAAAACTGAAGATCTGCCAGTGGATCAGTTTGCAACTGCTGTCCACTGGCACTAATTACACCATGGATGCCTGCAGAACGATCTGGTCTGCCAACAGATGCAGTTCAGACTGCACCAGTGCCAGTGGATCCCAACCAGGAGTGGGGCATTATTGCTGAAGTCAGTTCTACCTTAGGGCTGGACCTCAACCCTACCAATTTACTTAGAAATGATCCTTTCACTTCAATGCCAGTTTGAGCACACATTTGTAACTGGGCAAAGAATCAGCCCAAAAGAAAATAAAAAATTGGTGAGACCAAAGTTCCAGTCTATAGATCATAGTTTATATAGACTGATTACAGTCTATAACTGGACTAAGGTAAAAAGAGATTCTATTTATTTTCATATAATTTGAAATACTTAAAGTGCTGTTTAGGAACATTTCTGGAAGCAGAAATCTGAAGTTTGATGGTAACTTTTTCACTTAAAAGATGATTCATTATTAAAAAGAGGTTTGTACCATCTTTAGTAATCAAAAAAAATTGCTATAAAAATAGAGATTTGAAAATAGACTGAATTCACATGTACCAGGTACCATTTCTAGTGTAAAATTGGTTTAGTTTATGAAAAATATATTTCCTTAAAAAAAGCATAGGCTTACAGTATTATCACTAAGAAGATACACATAATTCCTTCAGTATCTATTAAACATTATACTCTAGGCTTTTTGACAGGTGGATCCTGCAGGCTGAATTTAGGAATTTCACATGAAGAAGCAAAAGGAATTCTTTTGGCTGACACCTTCTTCCCAATTGTTTCAATCTGAAAAAGAAAACACATTTAACAAGTGAGTGTGGCAAGATAACAATCATGTCAACCTATGAGCAATCTACCAAGAACACATTTTATAAACATTAGAATAAAACAAGACACAAAGCACAGTGTGCCCAAGTACAGTTCCTATGACTGGAGTTGCAAAGAGTTTGTTCAAAAACCAAAAGAACCAACCAGCCTTTTACAGATGCCTGCTTTGCCTACCTAAAGCTTCATCTTGACAATTTGAACATTCATCTGCCTCACCTTCCATAGGACTACGAATAAAAACACCATAAAAATATTTCTGGGTATTCAAAAAATGGGGGTTCAGACTTCTTTTCCTAAAAATGTACACTAAATTAGCACAGAAAAAGCTTTTCCCCTCCCTAATGCAGCAGGCTGTTTTTGGAGCAACACAACTCTGAAAGGCTAAAGACAGCCAACGTGACAAGTGAAAGCCTGTGACAAAGCCAACACAAACAAGCCAGGTATGGCAAAAATCAAAGAGCAAGGCAAATTCCCCTAATTTCTAGGTCAGACTAATGTGAATCACTAAGAACAGAGCTTGCAGAAGACAAAACACCATCTAGGTAAGAGTTCAGACACTCAGTAAATAAGCAGAACTGTAGCCTTCTTCTTAAGCAATGCATGTCAAATGCAAAGCTCCGAAAGACAAAATACTTCAACTATTCTATTTTAACAAAATTTTGATGAATATATTCTAGGCAGACATCTGAGTTAACACTGAAGAGCATTGTCTAAAACAGTCAAGAGAGCTTTATGTACTGTATTTGCCCTTTTACAGCTTCAGCTGCCTGGTTAAATGGATTTATACAAGCTGGTCCAGAAACAGGGTACGTACCTGTAGCTTAAACAGGGAAGAACCATCAAGAGAGAAATCCTACAGCCATTATGAGAGTAAGCACAGTACTCTGGGGTACAGGGAATGAAAAATGACTGAAACATGCACCTGATCTGGCTTGCAGATTTTGTTCTTATGGTGTCTGGCTGAGATGCTTCTATCAGATTATTCTGGGATTTGGTGATTTTAGTATTAGTCAAATTCTGACTATGCTGAAAGTGCTTCAAGCCCTTCAATCAAGGCTTACTCTGCTTTCCCTGCTTGAGACCTGAGCAGACTTTTTTCCCAAATCAGAAACTACTCTGCCTAGAATAACAGAGCTTCCCATTCATATTTCCTGAATTAAGCTTTAACTGTGTAAACAGGTTATAATTGCAATGGTATAAGTGTGTTTAAAGTTATTTAAACTCCACTTTGAGAAAAAAAATTAAAACTATTTAAATTCATAGGTGTGGATTATATACAATGGAATTGCTATTAGCATCAGGCTGTCTAATGCAGCAGCTTTTAACAAGGGAAGTTAAAAGACTAGGGCCCTAAAAACCTAAATTTTGGGATTGTCCATTTAAGACAAAATCCTTTTTATTATTTTATGCAGAAAATGTAAGTCAGTTGTTAAATGCCTTCGCAATGATATTCTGGATGAAAAATTTGGATAATAAACCTGAATGACTTATTGCATTCTGGATGGCAAACTCACAAATAGGTTAAAAATTCAAGCAGAATTTCATAGAAGAAACACAAAAACAGTCTCTGGTCTATAAAGTCTTGAAGCCATGGAAGACTTCTGAAGAGAAGTTCCTAGGAGAAATATCACTTAGATTAGAATTTGGTATAGAATTTGCTATTAGCTTAGCAAAACACTTAGCTAAAAACTTAAGCTTCTGGGTCCTCTCACTGATATAAACAAACACCATTGTTTGGCTCTTCCAGCTGATCTTGATCAAACACAAAGGACTGAAAGGACTCATCAGTCATCTCCTCCAGCCTCTCATGTAATAATTGAGCATTTCACTGACAATCTTCAGACACATCTCAGCATTCACCGCTTTCACCTCCAAAATCTGCCAACTTTGTTATGCAAACCTCAGGGAGAAGACTCCAAAATCTCCCTTAACAGTTTGTCCAAGTGAAGATCTCACTGGCTGATAAACATTTATTACCTGCATTGCATCTTGTCCAATGCTTAAGTCTCATGTCTCCAGAAAACCTGCTTATGCCTTTTGTGAGGAGCAAAAATGGTGCTTACAGCTTACATTTACTTCTGCAGGAAGTGCATTTTGCTATCCTGTTACTGTCAATTTCAAAAGCTTTCTTTTTTTTTTGTGATATTAAAAAACCATTCCAAATAGGGGCTATGGCATAGGTTGTAACATACAAACACAGCCCTTCTTCTGGGTGGTAGCAGCAAAGACTGCAGGTCTGGAAAAAACAGTGAAGGGGCTGGTTTTGGAGTCAAATATCATGCCTAGAATAAATTTAGGCATGAGATTTAGCAGTTTTTCACGTTTATCTCCTAACTGTCCATTATTTCCCTGCTGCAAAGAACAGCAGAACAGCATTCAGATGTTAGATTTATGGCTGCACTCTATGAGCTCAGATGTCTCTTCCAACCTGAATGATTCTAAGGCAAGCTTACACTGCAGAATGTTGATGGCATAGCCTCAACTTTAAAAGCACATCAGTCTGTGAAAGTAGCAAGACAGTGGAGAAGACAGTACTAATGAACACTTAAGAACAGACAGGTTTACATTTAAATCCTCACCTCTAGAGGCTTTTTTTCCCTTGCTACTCAGTCTCTGAAGAGGGAGAGCAATAGGGAAGAGAGCAGAAGGAAAGAAACATAAGCATCACCCAGATGATTACCTGGAAGCCAATGACCTGTAGCTCATTGTGAAGATCATCTAGGACTCTCCTACCATCAAAGATAAATGCAGGCTTAAGCATCTTCTTATGAATACGTTCATAATCCAACTCCTGTAAAGAGTAATTAAAGCAGATAGAATAAATAAATAGCATAACACTGTCTGTCTTTAGTTTAAAAGATTTAGTTTAAAGATATGCCAGAGAGTTTAAAAAATTTAGTTTAAATTAAAGATAACATTTACCTTAAACATGTCCCACTCAGTGCAAATTACAAGGGCATGAGCTCCATCACAGGCTTCATAGGGATCCTCACTGATGGTGACCAATCGAGACACTGTAACAGAAGGAAAATAATTTAATTCTGCATGCCTTTAGCATCAATCTGACATGGTTCTGGCAAAACAGTCTCCTTCCTTGCCCTGCACAAACAAGTGGTTTCAAGTCACTCACCTAGAGATATTTTCTACCAACATACTTAATATTTTGATTTTACTTATTTAAATGAAAGCAGGTTGTACCTGGCAACTGTGTAGTCAGAGCACTTCAATGTTTGAAGTCAAGCATTCAAATTTGATGTAAAGAATCTCTAGAATTTGAAGGTACTATGGAGTGCTCTAATGCCAACTCTCACAAAGGTCATTCTCTGTACAACAGTAGCACATCACAGTTTCTATTTAACACTCAGTTCACACTGGAGAAGAGACACACGTGGCTCCCCAGGGGCTGCCTGAGCAGCTGCCTGGAGGAAAGCCTCCCCCTTCCCTCTAATTCAAGGGCATGTCTAATAGTGTACACCCTTCATTCTTCATCACAGCTCAATTTGCTCTATTCTCTTCACCTCCAGAAGCCTCACCTGTTCTGCCCATCTATCAGCTCCATTCCCCCTCTCCCCAGTAAGAAAGCACAAGTCCCAAATATCCCTTACCTCTGAAATCATAGCTGATAAAACTTTAAAATAAAGTTTTCTTGAATGTAAGGGAACAAAGTAATTTGGAAGTGATACGAGGGAATGGAGAATGCCCAATAGTGCATTCTTCCTTTCTATTTTAGATATGTAAGAAAATACTAAGATAGAACTTCGGGCACAAAGGAACTGTCAGAACTAGTCTGTCCTTCTAGACATCCTTCTTTCTCTTCCTTTTAATTACTGAGAGATAAAATTCCAGGCATCTATTATAATGAGTTTTTATTGAAAGAAAAATATACAATAGTTGAGAATTAGCATTTATCTACAAAAGCTACAGAGAAAGGAAGAAGAATGAGAGTGATCCTCTGAGCTATAACAAATTTCTAGTAAGTGCAACCAACAGCACAATGATGTCATGCTGAAAATGAATTTATAATATTTAAACAGACCCATGTATATTGAGAATAGAGTGGGAAGAGGGGAGTAAACTTTATGTGAGAATTCTTACCTTGGTTATCTTCTGAAACACCCAGATGTGAGAGATCTAAGATAATTTGTTCCTTAGGTACTTTAGGGTCATAGATATGCAGCTTTGCTCCTTCATCCATTAAATACTTGCTAATGTAGATACTGGATGACTCTCTAGGGAAGAGAATCAACCAGTTAAAGAACGAGGTGGCATGTTCCAAGTAATGAAAGTTTTCAAGTATCATGATATGCCAGAGTTTTCATATAAATTTTACATTAAATATCTTAATGGCAACCATGCCACCAGGAAACCTGTAATCTTGATGGGCACTGAGGAGAATAATATGAAAAGGTTTGTATCTCTTTTGCTGAATTGCCCAAGAAAGATAGTAAGACTGATGACTCCTGGGGACCAAAATTATAAAGGCCTAGAGTTTATAAGCTTTCCCCACAAGCTGCAGTTGAAGAGTTGTATCAAGTCTGACCCTTACAAAGAGAAGAGAATTAACCACTTGAAGAAATCAAGCTGAAATTTTGATTTCACAAAGCAACTTAGAACCAGCTGCAAAAGTGTTTGCACACTTTTCTGTGGAGAATGGAAGGAGTCTGTCAGAATCTATCTTAGCTTATACAAGTTAATAAGGACTAGAATTATCTGCAACTTCTGCATGACTCAGGTCTGTTGTAGGGGTCAAAAATCAGTTCTCATCCATTTAAGAAAGACGAATCCTTGTTACAAACCAATCCAGTCACAAGAAAAAAAGGGTCCCATATCCAGCTATTAATTCAACTCAGTGCTGAGCATTAGCTGGGTGGCTGGGGACAGCTGTAGGGAATCCACACTGGTGAACTGAGCTTGCTTGCTTACCTTGTGTCCCCAGTATCCTTTTTGAAAGCAAACCCTAAAATAGCAATCTTCTTGTCAGTGACAGTGTTAAACAAGCTGTCAATAATGCGGGACGCAAATCTTCTCCTCTGATAATCATTCATGTCTATGACCTGAAATTACACAAGCCATGATGGTACAGAGGGGAGCCATTTTAAACTATAAACAGATTCTATTAACAATCAAGCTGAACTACCCACACAAATTTAATAGAGGTTTTAAAGAGAAAGCTAAACATTTTTACTCAGTATCATAAGCAATCTGAAGATAAACTTAGTTAATTTATCAAATTCTGAGATAAATCCTATTTAATGAGTGAATAATGATGCGCATATACACATCTTAACATGCATTATCTAGTTTCAGGGCTAGGATTTTTTTCTTTTCAAAAAATTAAAACTTACTCTTTTTCATGTCTCTGCCTAGAACACAATTTCAGTGTTAGGGCATTTACTGTCACATGGACATCCCATTGCCAGACTTTTTTACATGCCATGTGTAACAACTGTGAGAATATACAAAGCTGCTAGTTCCACACTAACAGATGCCAATACACAAAACCTGTGTAATTCAACCACACTTTAATGCCTCACTTTTGTTATTTTGTTATTACATCCAAGTGTTCCAATTGTTCCTGGTATGGAGAAGAGTGAAGGGAAAAAAGGCTAACCAAAACTAAGACAAAAAAATATACAAAGCTGCTAGTAAGGCAGGCAAAATCATGTACTTGGTATTCTGGGAGCATCTGCATGGCAGCCTTGTACTTGATCACCACAGACAAATCAGGACAGTAAACCAAAGGGGGTTTTTGACCATACCACACATCTCAAAGCTTCTTGGTCAGGACCAGGAAGAAAGGTGAGGTGCTTTCACTGGTTAATAGGGAAATGCTTGCTAGTACAGACTGGGTGTGATTGCTGCATTGGAGCCAGGCCTGAGAGAATCCATATCTTCCCAGCCATTGCGAACATTAAACCAGGGAACAACAGCAATCATGTTTATGTTAAAGAATAGCAAGCTCTACTAAGTTCTTTCAGAACTGTAAAAGCAGACCCTGAGGAAAAGATCACAAGGTCTGAATTCAAAGTGGACAGATATCCAACTGCAAAAGAAAGACAGGAGACACATGACTGTACTTCACATCTTCTAGTGCTGCTTCTAGACAGCTTCGCAATCCATTTGATCCAAGTAACTTAATTCACCCCAAAAAAGCCTAAGCACCCACAAGCACCAAATGGCAGTGTGAGGCTGAGGGCTCTGAAATGTAAAGGTGGTCAGCACTAAGGTATCTGCTCCTTGGAGCTGAAACAAAGATTGTGTGGACGATGCTTAAAAGCTCAATGCCTGAAAGCTGAGTACTGAAGAAACACTACCCTCTGAAAAAATTGAAGGACTTGTACCTGTTGCCAGTAGCGAGCTACCTCAGGTAAGTTCAGTGCCTCACAGAGGTACACTAAATTCAAGACATCCTTCTGAAAACAGCTACCTCCAAACCCTGAAAGAAAAAGCAGTTATTTTACAGGTGACAAAGGTACCGATCCAAGCCAATCTGTGGAAACAAGTAGTTTTTGGCAATCACTGACATAGTCAGCATTGTAATTTTTCCCAGTATTTCACTGCTAGCAAATGAAAAACCCTAATCTCTTGAAATCCGACTCCTGGACCTACTTTGTCAATTACAGAAGGCTTAATTAAGCTTCAGGTTCCACTGAAATCAATGGAAGTTTTAACACAGAAACCTGAACCTGTATGAGAAAAAGCAACTATTGGCTATTATTAAAAGTAGGTAGACAAGCTCCTGGGCCTGTTCTCCCCCCATATCAAGATTTAGGCTAATATTTCTCAAAACAAGTGTGTTAGGATTAGGTTCCTTCCTCTTGCACCCCCAAATGGATATCTAATCATTGCCAAGAACCAAAGATCACCAGCTGACCAAGGGAGAACTGAGACAGAGGGATCCTTGAATCTAGAACTTTGCTCAGCAAGCAGAGTCCCAGAAACAACACAACGTAGAAGGAATTACAACAACCTAGTAGCAATTTTTGGTAATGCATTTTCTATCTACTTTTCACTCTTGCATAGACTCTAGGATAGGTTATATACAATAAGGATTTATTTTAAAGTCACACTTTCTAGCATGAAACCATACACAGAGGCTTTAGTCATGTTCTGAAGGTTGACACACAGATCACCACTTTATCACATTTTACATTTTTACATATATCATAAATATAATCCAGAAATGACTGCACATAGCATTTAGTGCCATGGCCTAGCTGACAAAGTGGTGATTGGTCAAAGGCTGGACTCACTCTTGGAGATCTTTTCCAACCTTATGATCCTGTGAATTCATCTTACAAATCAGAAGCTGCCATCACACATTCTGAGCTAGAGCTATTCTCTCCCTTAGGCCACTGACAGCAATTCCCAAACAAAACTGCAGCAGATACAATGGGGAGGACATCTTAGAGAGCTCTGTTGTCAGTGATGCTTCAGAAAAATTAAGTCACAGCTTTTCTTTCCAATGTCACAGGCAGGGTAAACCATGCACTCTGAACTCTCCAGTTTCAGGTCTGGAGCAACCTCAGTTCTATATGTTTTACCAGAAAAATGGATTTATACTAGTATTCTACAGTAATGTTTTCATACATTAAGCACTTCTAGTGCTGTAGAAAATTTTAGAGAATCAGATTACTCATTTTAAAACACTACTACTGCACTATTAAGCAGAAGCCCAATGGGGAAAAGAAAGGAGGAATTTTTCATTTACCAACACTGGCTTTGAGAAATTTATTTCCAATTCTTTGGTCTGTTCCAATAGCTCTTGCTACTTCTTCAACATCTGCTCCTGTAGCTTCACACAGAGCACTGATTGAGTTAATGCTGCTGATTCTTTGGGCAAGGAAAGCGTTAGCTGCCTGCAAACAAAAAGCATAGTAACAAACTTCATTTTTCCAGAAACCAAGATGTCCACAGACCAAAGGGAGTTGCTGTTGAAAGGATTACTTTCAAAAGGGTAACATAATGAGTTTAATATATAGATGCCAGTTAATTGGGTTTAAGCAAAACAAGATAATGCTTTACTAACAGAGTATGAACTGTTTTATGACAGTAATTGGTTTCTGCAGCAGTGGAGGTTTGCTCTTAGTAATAACTAACAGCAATAAAGGTGAGAAAAGGACTTCACAGAAAGCTGGAATCATTTATTAACTAGGTCAGCTGAGAACTGGAAAAGATCAATATCCTTTGACATATGCATTGGGTCCTCCCAACCTCACCTGTCTTTCCTGGCTGCATCAGTCAGTGTCAACAAAATTCTGCTTCTCAGCTTTGTCTCACACCCCTTGCTCATTGCAGACCACAGAAGGGAGCAACACTAACCAGTTTAGAAAGTTCTGACGACCAGGTATTGGTTGTGAGGATTTTTTCTTTGGGCACCCAGTGCTCATAAACAGCACACAGAGCACGGACAGCTTTCTGTCCCTCTGGAGAGTCATCTCCACCGATAAGCACTCTGTCCGGGTTCTTCAGGTCCTTGATGGCTGTTCCTTCAGCAAGGAACTCTGGGTTAGACAGCACCTACAGGCACAGGAAAAAAAGAACAAGTGAAAGCCAAAAGCAACAGCCAGCCTTTAAGCACACAACTCAAAGATTATGTTTACCTGCAAATCCAAGTTAGGCTTAGTATTAGCATCAAATATTCGACGAATGCTCTCTGCAGCACGTACTGGCACTGTGCTTTTCTCAGTGACAATTTTATAGCCATTTGAATTCTGTACAATTCTTCTAGCACAAGCTTCAATGTATTTCAGATCAGCTGCTCGGCCTTTTCCCATTCCATAGGTCTTTGTTGGTGTATTAACCTAATTACAAATACGTGAAAGGGGAAGAAATGTTACAGGTCAGTACCTCTTGTTTTAAGAGGCAAGGTGAAATTGTTAAGGCTCATGGACATTTTCCTTCTCAGAGGAAGGAAAATGCTTCTACCCCAGAATTATTCTGGTTACCACATCAGATGAAGAGGTATTAGCTGTCTCTACCCATTTTATTTTATTGTCTCTACCCATTTTTATTTCTCACTGGTCTCTATTCAAATAGGATTTAAACAAGAGCAATTCATAGCAGCTCTGCAGGCTTTGGTGAAACAATCCTTTTTCTGGAAACATCAGTAATTTCTTCACAATTATGGCCAGTCACTTTTTGCTACCTGTCCCACCCTAGGAGTGCAAAGACTCATAAGAATCTTGTGGCCAGTGAGGCAACTATAGTGTGAACTCACTTTGCAATGAAAGTAGGACTGATGAAAATTAGTATACTGATGTACACAGAAAAGGCAACGTGAGGGAAAACACGTTGTTTAGATTAAGACAGAGGGTCCTTTTCACTACAAATGGAAAGAAGAAATGGCAACAATGTGTAAAACACAACAGCTTGTTTTGAACCAAGACAGGTGGCAATATATGAGCTGTGTTAGTGGCTGTCATCCAGCCACACAGCATTCATTTTAGACTTAATGAATGAAGAAAAATACTGTCAGAAAGGGAGCTCCATACTACAGTGCCCTAACAAAGAAGAGACCTCAAGACAAAAGGACTTTAAAAAAAACTCAACCATGGCCTACCAAAGCAAATAGCTATCAGTTCTTTTGGACTATGCATTAGTAACAACCGATAGATTTCAAAAGGTTCTTCTTTGACTGAATCACCTTTCTAGTGGTACCAATAGCTCTGAAATAATAAAGCCACTCCTGCTTCCATTAATACACTATTCTGCAAAGCTTCAAGAAATAGGTCACCTTTGTAACAGAATAAGCAGCATATGATTTTGCATATCTAAGAATTTTATCATTGTTATCAAGGTCCTACAGATTTCATCAGTACCCTGCAATGACAAAGCTGCACTACATTCTGCTCTCACTCCATACACCTAACCAAGCTAAACATCAGCATTACCATTTTGATTTAGAACCTGTTCATTTGTCAAAGGTGCTACTGGCCACAAGAAAAACAAATAAAAAGCTTACTTAACACTTTTCCCATAGTACACAGAAAGACAAGGAGAAATCTGTGACACAATGACATGATGCTACTAACTGAAACTACATGAAAAAACAAAGGCAACTTCCTAAAAGAAAAGCAACAATGATTTGATAAGAAAGAAAAAAAAAGGAAAAAAAAATAAGCATAACCACCTTCTTCACCTAAACTTACAGAAATAAATACAAGATCAGCTTCTCTAATGGCATCATCAATACTGGTGGAAAAGAAGAGGTTTCTTCCTCGACAGGATTCTACTACTTCTTGTAACCCTGGCTGAAAAAGAAGCAGAAAAAAATCAGTTAAGATTAATGCAGTTAGAAGAGCAAACTCTATGTCCAAACAGCATATAATTTCAGATATAGAGAGATTTTCTTTTTTTCCCATGTCACTGAAGTATGTTTTCAGTCTGGCAGAAGTAAAGCTTCTGAAGATTTACACAGCAAAAACATTAAGGTCCTTCTTATTCAAAAGATCCACAATGCTGTCATGAAACTTTCAGCCACACTGAATTGCTTATTTTCACAGCCAGATTTTAGCTCTCAGTTATTCCCATGCTCAGTTCTACTACCACAAGAAGCAATTAAAGAAATACCTGTAGAGTGACAAGTAGATTCAGGAAGTCTTACAATATTCCCTAGCCTGCAAACCAAAAAGGTGCTCCCAATTCTCCTTATCTCTCTTTCCATGAACCCCTCAATATCAGATCTCAAACTGCTTCAGCACAAAAAAACCACCCAAAGAAGTCTTCCACCAAGTAAGCAAGCCCAGGTCCAGCAAAAGACAGGCAGCTGAGACACACAGGAAATCAAGATCACTCCTTTCAGCAACCACCCACCTTTGGGCCTGATTAAACTTATCATGGCACCACTCCTACAGTGTGGAACAATCACAATAGCCATAATATGATGAAATGCTTTCCAGAGACACATACAGTGCTGTAACACTTGCCCTTCTCTTAGCACTTCCACTCAGCCAAGAGAGGAAGGAGGTCACATAGAAATGAGCAACCCTCTGTACTAGAATAGTCTTAAAAAAATTTTAATCCATTGTCACAGATGAAAGAAGCTTTTACTTTTTGTTTGAATAGTTGGGCATGCACTTTCACATGGCAGTCATATCTCCAACTTGATACACCTATCATGATATTAGATATTTAAGTAAATGCCAGAAAGGCAAAGGTTCACTGGATGGAGAGAAGGAAACAAAGCAGAAGCTTTCTTATGCAAGACATTTTTACTGTCTCATTTTATATCAAACATCACCCACTTAGAAGAAAAATAAAGGTCAGAACAGGCAAAATAACATGTCTTACAACCCATTGAATATTCCAACTATGGTCTTACAATGGGAGGCAAATAAAAAGGCAGCTCACTAGACAATTTGTGACACAGAAAAGAAACAATCCAACCCAAAAAAACACAAAAACCTCACTGGGCAATTACTCAACTTTACAACTGTCTGACCTAACTCTTGGCAGTTTTTGTACATTCTTTGTAAGCAAAGGACACCATTCCAGGAAACAGATGTTACAAGTTTGGGGTTTAAAAAAAAAAAAAAATGCCAAGGCGAGCTCTACTTTAGCTCATTCAGTCTAAGTGTTAAGAGAAAGCAAAGTATTTGCTTTCAAAAACTTTATTCATGTCTCATCTGCTAATCTGAACATTATAAACAGTTTCTTTTGAACTTATATGACAAAGGAAGTCTATTTATCTTGATTTAGTCACAGTATAGCCCTGGTTTTAAGAGGGAAGAAGATTTCCTATAGCAAAAGAGCAACTGTTAGTACCATTCAGATGCCTTTCTTTGGGAGATGAGTGAAGGTAAGCTTTCACTCCTATTAAAGAACTCAAATCTATAAAAACTGTATTTCATGAAAGAATGAAGGTCAGAAAAAGAAACCTACTCTTTATGATGAAAAAGAGTGGCAAACAACAAATGCTAAGAGAAGCAAAATAGAAAAATGCATTACATGTTTTCAAATTAAAGCAATTCTGTAATGAAGGAGTGACAGTGTGGTACATTTATTTGGCCTAGTCTTCCCAGGCCAGATTGAATATTTATGGAACAACTAAATCAGAAACATGACTGTCCCCATCTTTCCACATAGTTGGGCAGCAGAGACTGGATTTTGGCAGTATTGTGAATGTGAATAAAGCTTACAGCTCAATATTACATATTTATACTGTGCTACAACACAGCAGGAAATATCTCTGATTGAACAAGAGGACTATGTTATGGTCAAATCAAGTCCCAAAAGAAAGTCAGCATGATTTAGCACAATTCACTATATACAGAGTTACTTTTTCCTTATTAGGCCCTTCATATAATCATTAATATATATCTGCATCAGCTGCATTAAGTAATTTCCAAAATCTGGTTTAATGAGCAGTAGTGACAAGGAGGTGTTCCAGAACACTCTTCGAAGGACATCCCTGACATGCTAAGCTTGACAAGCTTCAGAAATGGGATACGGGGAAATGCCAGGTAGGGGTGGGAAGCAAAGGCAACACTGGCTGGAAGAAGAGACAATAGTGATGCTTACCTCGTAGATTGGGAGCGTGTCTGAATTCCAGGCATTGATTCTGGCCTCATTGACATCCACGACAGTGACTTTGATACTGGGGCACATTTGTGCAATAACGCTACAGGTTGGCCCACCAACATAACCAGCACCAATGCAGCAAATCTTCTTAATTTCAAACATGGCTGCTCTAGTAAGAGGAGGGGGAAATGGACAATCAGGAGTTACAAATTAAAATACCGGCCAACAATTCAAGGAAAACAAAGAGCAGAGCATTAGTGATTTCAGATTTTATTATGCTGCGGCCCACAAAAGCGCTTTCTTACGGCTAACCTCTTGAAAGGAGCGGCTGCTCCTCTCCCCAAGCCGGGAAGGTTTTG
>VYXF01000345.1:429170-470920 GCA_013397295.1 Polioptila caerulea
TTTTTTTTTTTTTTTTTTTTTTGTTTTGTTTTCCTAATAAATTGTATTTCTGACTTGGAGTCTCTCACTAGTTTTGCTTTCAAACCAGAACAGGACCTCAAGTCCCTTTTTTCCTAGCAAAGGACCTTCACTGACAGTCACACCCCTGCCTGGGATGCTGATCTCGCATTATCTCTTGCAAACAGCACAACTTAACCCAAAAGGTTGGACTGCGTGATCTTGGAGGTCTTTTCCAGCCTAAATGATTCTGTGAAAGGATGATGAGGGCTGCTTTTGTTTCCCAGTAGCCTACACTCTGGTGGTGGGGGCACTGTAGGCAGATTAAAAAATGCAGGGCTCAACGGCATTGCAATGAAAATGGTGTCTAGTTTGTGTCTCCTCTCTTCTTACAGAAAAAATTCTGAATTATTGGATGAGATCTTCTTGGTTTTTACATTGAGGCAGACCCATCATTTACCAGGATGTAGAAATTTTTTGCGACAGCATGTACAGGCAAGACACGTAAGGCTGCTGCAAAGCAGATGAGGCTGGTCCACTGTTGGCTATTTTTTAAAATAAAAGTTGTGAATTCTGCTCTGTTTTTTTTGAACCCTCAGTTCAGACTGTGAATACTTCTGCAGTGCAGGAGAAGTAAACTAAATAACAGGAGGAATGGAATTTCAAGTGTATGTTTTTTCTTTAGCATTGGCAATTGACTAGGTCAGGTGATTCCCTCTTGCAGCATATTGGGGAGTGGGTTTGAGGCCACACCTCTGCCTTTCCAGAAACCACCAAGTGAAGAGCAATGTGCATGCCAAAAGTGGATGGAGGGACCACTTTTCACCTCCTATGTACAAGCTGTTCCATTATGCAAGGGAGAAATGATTTATGAAGGATTTGGGGGATGAGGGGAAGAAGAGGGAAGACAAAGAGCAAGTGAGTGCATGATTGCATGATCTCCTGGCTGGCATCCTGATGTTGGAGGTAGGAGGAAAAGCCAGTGAAGAACCATGGATACTAAAGAACTTTTGAATCCTGTCTGGTTAGTGTTTAATGTCAGACTGATGGCCAAGCAGATTTAGCTGATCATTAACTAAAGGCAGCTGAGTTTGTGTAATCAGTTTCTGACACTAACATCTGACACAGATTCAATAACCACCGTTGTCTATTAAGCCTTTCTTCAACTTTTGACAAAGTATGACTGGGAGGCAACCCCACCTGTAACTGGGAAATCTGAGGTACTCAGCAACAGTCTCAGGCTGAGGCATAAAAGTGCCCAGGAGACCAGTTGGATCAGTATTTGAATCCATGCTTTGTGTTTTACAACATTCAGAGGAAGGAAGGAGATGCAGCTAAAGAGATTATTCAGGACACGTGGGACTGGGCATGTGTGTTGAAAAGGAGCCAGCAGCTGCATAAAGCAGCCATTACGCCATTTTTGAACGCAGGCAGACAAGAACCTGAGCTCTAAGTGTGCTCAGAGCCAACATTGTCTTGCTACAAGAGACATTCTCTGCCTGGCACATCCCGCTCCTCATCTCCACCTCTCTGGTTCACCAGAACTTTGACACTGCTAAACAGTCTGACAGTTTGCCCAAACATCTTGTGATTAATCTAATACAGTATTTTCTTTGCTGGTGACAAACAGCCTCTCAAACTGGAATTATTGGTAAAACTTGTTGCAAAATACAGTGAATTTCTGGTCAAGTTCAACATGCCTGTTTGCATAGGGCATGGAACATCTGGACAATAACTTCATCAGGTCTCATGTACAATATTGCCATGTAAATAAAACCCCAAAATTATGCAGGCTTAACACTTTTGACAGTTGGAGGAAGGGCACCCTGAGAACTCTGAAGAAAATATCCTGTCAAACCCCATTCTTAAAGTTACTGCACAACAATATTCTGTACAGTACATGACCTTTCCCAGTACATGACCTTGCTCTAATTACATTATTTAAAGCTCTCAGTATACACAGAAATTATTCACACTTCCTTCCAGGCATGATTATGTTTGGTGGCCTATCTGTTGTTTTCTAAGTACCTCTTTTTTTCCAACCTCTTCTGATGTTTTGCTGGAAACCATAGAGTTCATGCCAGATATCCAAGCTGTTCCTCCCGAGGCAGTGCTGTGGGCAGCAGCATCGCTTTTCTGAACATGGGTACACTGCAGCTCCCAGCAGGAGAGCCATTGCAGGCTAACAGCCATCTCAGCAGAACTGTAAGGAAACATTAAATGCTCAAACTAATGCAATGGAAGTAAGAGCAGCCAGATAAGGCACTGCTTTTCATCACTGCCCCATTGGAGAGAAATCGTCTTTTAGCATCCCTTCTTTAAAGGGTTTTGCTCAGCTGAGCTGTCCCATTGCCGCAACAGTCGTTTGCATAAAATCAGGTGAAGATTTGATCTACCCTGACAGTATAGCTAAAAGCTAATTTGGCTTCATCTCTTCCCATTACATACTGAATCCCAACACAAGCATACAGCAGGAGGGGGTGTCAGAGACAAGATGCATTTGTGATTCAAATTACAAGCTAATATTTGATGAAAGGGGGAATGATTATTTGGATTTTCTGTTTCAAACAAGGCTGCATGAAATCACTAAGGGACTTGAAGAAACACAATTTTTACTCATCACAAGAAAGCAGATTTTGATGCATCACCTGCATCAATAGGCATCTGCATTCTTGGCAAGCATTTTAACAAGTGAACTTAGAAGTTTAGCTTTAGTTTTAGGGGTTATTTATAATCTCATGTTTGAGTAAAAGGGTAAATTTTGATGAGCAGACAATGATATTTAAGATTTTGTACTTTCTAGATCAACTCAAACGCCTAAAACATTTGATACTTCTTCTTGTTTTTGCTGTTATTATTATTCTACTATTCTGATTTCATTTCTGATTCTCTGGTATTTATTGCCACTATCTCTGGATAGCTGTATGTTATTTTAAACCGTAATGCTCCCCTGGTTCTCCTTTTCTTCCTCAGATTAACACAGGAATCCCTAATGAGGGATCTGAGTTGCTGCTGAGGCAGTGCTCAGAATTTTGTGCTATGCTTCCAGAGTGCTGCACTTCACGAGAACAGCGAGGAAGCAGCAGGTCTCCACTACTCCTACACACTGTCTTAGAGCCATTGCAGCATCTTCCTTCCTCAGAGCAGCTCTGGGCCAAACACTGCCAAGATCTAGAACTAGAAAATAGATTGCAAATCCCAAAGTAGTAGGATTTGATCTAAAACAAAGCAACACAATCGGCATATTTGTCATTACTTTTCTTCCTGTATTATTTCTAACTTCCTAGGTTGCATAACTACTTCAAAGAGCAAAAGGCAGAAGTATCCATGTTGGTTATCAAAATATCTTAAACCTTGGAAACTGCTTTTTAATTGTTCTGACTTGCTTGAGAAACATACAGTAGGCAAGTGTCCATTAGAAAAGTTAGAATTTATGTTCTAAAAGTTACACAGGTGACACACTATTTTTACTGAGTCTTATTTTAAGATGATTTCAAATTACCTTATAAATTGATAGATTGGTGAAGTCCTGTATCTTATATAAAAATTAAAAGACAAAGACAAAAGTGTACTAATGATTGCTATTTATTTTGTTAAGTCAATAAAAAGTGCATAGTACAAGCCCTTTATCCCAATCCAAGTACTCAGTAAAAGATTACTAGGAAACTGCAAATGGCACAGATGATTTTTTGTTTGGCATAATTCAGATATTTTAAACCACCGATTTACATTAAGTACATGACATCATCACTCTTCCTTTTTCAATCATGAATATTACAAGGCTAAGTGATCTGCAGACAGTGCATGAATACATATGATTTCTCATTTCATAGTATAGTAATTGTGTTAAGCAGACTCTAAAAATACTATTGTTTTAACAAAGTTAAGGTATAATTGTAAATTTCCCTCTGTATTTCCCAAGTTGCTACAACTTGCATCTCTTACTAACCAAGCTTAAGATCATCATTACAGAACTGATCATATCCTGGAGCTTTGCATACCACTAATCTCTTCCACACTTCCCAAAATTTACCATTTACCACGTCTGTAACCATGATACAATTATTTAATCACAAATTACATCACTAAAAGCCAGATTTCTGCCACCCTTACTGAAGCTGCTACTAGTACATTATCTCAGAGTAGTTCCACAAACTTCAGTGCAACTACTTGATGAGTAAGGCACTATTTAACACAAATAAGAGTGGCAAAATAGAGTCCTATGGTTACTTACTTTTAGTTTAATTAAGAGTGCTGATCTGAACTTTATACCTTGGAGAGAGTATCTGAATTTAAAAGGCATACATTTTGATATGGGATAGTGGCCTGGCTCTTTAGTAGAACATTTTACAATAAAATACTTCCAATTTCTTTTTTCTTTTACATAGAAAATTTAAAATAGCAATTTACATGAGGAAAGCATACATGTATAAAATCACTGGGACAATTAGAGGAATTTCAAGCGAAGACATTTCATTTAAAGATAAACCACAACATTCCTCTGAACAAAAAGTTATTTTGCCAAGACTCTTAGAGCTGGGTACACGTGGTAAGTTTTATAAATACGTAAACAGACATTTAAGTGAGACTGATCCTCACGAGTAGCATCTCCTGTAAATCTCACCAACTCCCAACAGGATGAGGAATAGTGCTCTGTCTGAATAGAAGTCTGTTTCAGTTGGCTTTTTAATCAATTGAAACCTTGTTTTATGCCTCCACAGTGAAGAATTCTGGCCAAAATCCTTGGAGAAAAA
Source organism: Polioptila caerulea (assembly GCA_013397295.1). Lineage (NCBI taxonomy): Eukaryota > Metazoa > Chordata > Aves > Passeriformes > Certhiidae > Polioptila > Polioptila caerulea. The sequence continues at coordinate 433,922 of VYXF01000345.1, forward strand.
AAAGTCAGTGTGGGAGATTATATATGTTTCCTTGTGGGTTCAACAAAATGATGCTGTATTACTTGTTCTGAACAGTATCCCATACATAAATGTACATGGAAGGCGAAAAGCAAGCACTGGCAGAGTGCTTGTCTCAGTGACACCTTTACACAGTGTTTGTGGCCTATACATTATTGGACATAATGGGACAAATTCTCTCAGCTTTTCTCCTGCAGTTTCATTGCTTTACATGGCACTGCACTGATGTCCCTGAGAGCACCTGGCCCAATCTTCTTCTTCCTTTTTTTTTAACCCAAACATACTCCTATGCTTGGGAGCACACTATTCCATAGAAATTCAAAGGTCAACTACACCAAATTACAGAAGCCCTTCTTCAGGTCTACACTGTACCTTTACAAGGAGGCTTAGCTGGCTTACCATTTACCCTGAAGAGCAAAACCCTTCATCTGTCAACCATGGGATCTGATGTGAGATTTTTGTTAGAGCCTGTTAATACAAACCTTTTTTAACTTTTAACAGTTAGTTCCTTCAGCTCCATAACTAAAGTCCTCATGGAATAAAGGTTTGTAGAGTAAGGCTTAGAATTCCCATATTCTACTGACCTTTAAGGAAAGAAGGTTCATAAGGTTGGTAACATAAAAATGTTCTTTACATTATTCTGATCCATTTTTCAAATTGAACAAGAAAAATATACAGTGTTGCTTTTCTGTACATCTTTAAAATGTTCTTAAGTTAATGTACATAAAAAAAGTAATTCCCATTTGCCATAATGGGAGATGTGCACGGGTGCGTGCACAGCCACACATACACACACTTAAACAACCACACATACACACAAATATTAGAGGGAAGAGACATGCCATATGTAGTCACCTGCAAGTTTGTTATTCTACAATTACAACTAGTAGATAAGGATCAAATGTTAAGAATTGCTGATAACATACAGGTGAAAAAACCTGAATAATCCAGTACGTGTTGTATACCAAAAGTTGGTAACTGTGGTAACTTCCTGGTATGATTTCATCCTGTCCAATATACATTACATCATGGCTAAAAACTTGATAAGGTACCAATTATGAAAAGACTATGCCAGGACAGAAAATTCTACCAAGTTCTTCTTACTAAATTTCTCTTTTGATAAAGTCTGTAAGTAAACACAACTGGGTTTAGAGTATATTTTTTTGACAATGTTATTGAATGAGACATACAATTTATTAATGAAAATGGCTAAATTAACTTTTTTGGTGGTATAATCTTTTGTGTAAAGTTCCCAATATATAGATCAAAGCTTTGTCAGTGGCAATTGTCACATTCACTTACGTGTGCACGCACACAGAGTATAATTCTAGTGGACAATCCATGCTTTTGCCAGCAACCCTGAAAACTGTGTTAGTGGTCCAAAGACCAGAATAAAAGCTGCTCTGAAACCAGGGCAAATATAAACAATTTCTATTTTTCAGCACATAACTAAGTACTTCCAGCCATAATATAACTCTCAAAAGCATACTGGAGAAGAAATATTAATTAATCTGAAGAAAGGTCAGTAACCGTCCATTCTTACAGATGGACTGGGATTTTCTTTTTCTTTCAATGCATATCAGAAATCATGGCAAAGAAATTAGGATCACTGTAACAGAAAGAGACTGAGTGGAATGTCCACAATAACAGTAACAACCAAAAAACCCCTACAATGCCTTACCATTATTCAAATTACAATCTTATAGGAATTGTAATAACATACAAAGCAAAAATTAACTTAAAACTGAAGTAGCTAAAAGCAGTTCATGAAGATTACTGCTGAATGATAACTCTGCTCTATATAAATGAGAAAAGAAAACTATATTGAGTGGGGTTTAGGAGTAATCTGGTCACTTCGTTCATTTGGTCGTGCAAGGTTTTAGCTGCTGAACTTCTCCAATACTGAATGCTCTAGTCCACTGGTGGGGCTGGTGGTTCTTGTCCCTTGGGAGAAGAAAGGAGGAAAGGAAAAAAAGAAAAATAGGTACAGAATTAGAAACAGTGCTTCACATAGGAGGATTTAGCAATAGAAGAACTCAGAAGTGTTACACTGTATTTTCTTTTATTATTTTTCAACATCTCTTAAAATAATTAGAGTAAATGAGCATCAAAAAACTATACTTTTTCCTGTATTAATTGAGATTTTTCCATTATCCCACATCTAGGACAAAGATCACCCTTCTCAATGTATCATGCTGTAATTTTGTTTACTGACTTCTCTTAAAGCTGTGCTTGTCCCCTTTCACCTAAGAAGGCAGGAGGCAATTTCAACCAGGGACAGACAGTGTCCAGAGGACACTGCATCTGCTCCATCTCACAGCAGGCCTCACACTTAGCATTCATGATTCCTTTCACTTTCGTTTAACTCATTTTAATTTTTAATGGAGTTCCAAGAAAATACAGGGAAAAAATGGGAAAAAATTACTTTGAGACAGTGTGTATTAAACCAAAATAGATTTAAGCTATTATAGAATCTCCCTGCAGGGCACTTGAAGATGCACTTACATTGTGTTGGCTGGTTGGCTTTCCGGCTGTGTTTGATCCTCTTAGATTACTGGGTCTCAGTAAGAACAAGACAAGTGCAATCACCACCCAGGCCATCATTATCATGGCAAAGCTGATGCCATTGTCACTGGAGGAGTTTGGTCCTGGCACTACAGAGGAGGAAAACTCAAGTTATAACAGAGTAACAGCAGAGTTCTTTTCCCCAAGCGAAAACAAAAATGCAATTTCAGAAAAAAAATCCCTGAAATATTTTTTAATGGAATGTTCTGATTGGTCCCTCATTTTGGCTTTGAGACTGTAATACTGTTTATTTATCACATTTCCTATCCATTTGAAAAGAGAATCATCTATTTCATAATATTTCACTGACATTCTCAGAATTATAATGAATATTTCTTGGTTCATATTAACTCCTAATGAACTGGAGATGATAAACACACCCTTGACATTAAAGAAATCAAACTTGATATTTAAGAAATCAGACTTGATGCAAAATATATTTATGTAGGAAACCCCCCCCCATACGTATGTTGGTCTTTGTTTCTTTGCCTCGAACAAAACAATAAGACTAAACTGATGAAAGCTTAGGTTCCACTGTGTGTTCCCCACACAGAGAACATGCAAATTCTAGCAAGAAGGGAGCAAACTAATGGTAATCAATTTCTTGACCCTATTCTAAGTTATTTCAATGAGATAACAAACTTGAGAGTTTGTTTGAAGATGTTTCAGTGTCAATATGGCAATCTCCATGACTGATCATCCAGGTCATGTGGTATTTCTGCTAGTATCCAGCAGGAGGTGAAAAAATGCTGCAGGGATACAAAGTGAAGCCCAGGAACACAATACAAAAATTTTAGACCAAATCTCCTTACAGAATACCTGAAACATCAACATGTGGAAATAAATTTAAGGAAATACCTTCAGGCTGGAAATGGCTGGTTGATCTGTTTGTATCAAGAAACTCTTGCAAATACCTACACATTTTAAAACAACTTTTCTCCTCTGAAACATAACTTCAAGTAATCAAACAGTAACTCATCTTGTCAGCTGAAGTGTAAACCCATGTATAGCTAATTACCTATGGTACTTACATGAATCCATTAATCATAGTATCTAAAGGCCCAACATCTTCATTAATTATCTAGATCATCAATTAATACAGAGCAATTAATTCAAAGCTATAATGAATAACCTTCAGAAAGAGAAGAGCTATTCTATTTTATTACTAAAGATGAAAATTTTGACATCCAGAAAACTCCAGTGTCATATTATCAAATTGTCTTATGTGGATCACCTGATTATGGAGTCAAGTCTGGATTCAGTATTGGTTGGATTGTTCTTACTTAACACTTACTTGATAACTTATACCTTGCTGGAATAATTTCCTTGAAGGTTAATGCTGATACCACAGAACCACACTCATCACTGTCATCCTGGGTAGCATTGCTAACAGAGGCTCTTCCATGGAAAGAGTTTGTTCATAACACAGCTGAGGGGCCCTGCAGGGAAGCTTACAGCTATGCCATTCTGCACACTGCTGCTCTGGGAATAAGGCTTCATGAGTTGGGGCTGGTTGACTGATGTCCTTTACTGACATCATATGCACTCAAAAATGTCAAAGAAGGAAAAAAGCCATGCATTATGGAAGCTCATGCTTCTCACAGCACAAAGGCCACCATTAAGATGTACAAGCAAATGAAACTGCTTTTGCCTTATAAATGTCCAAAATATAGACATTTCAAAACTCGAGAAGCTGCTAATGTAGAGGAATTTTATTATTAGAATTAAATGCAATTACAAGTGAGAATTCTTTTGAAAATCTGAGTGAATAAAGGGCTTTGTATATGAGGAGATGGCATAGTGCACAGAAAATGAATAATGCTACAGCCTTTAATTCACTAAACTCTTATAAATTTGATTTGGGAAGCGTATGGAATTGTGAAGGTAAGAGTTTAGACCTTCAGTTCTGTTGACCAAAATATTATTATCAGCAGCATATATCAATATTTTAAATCTTAGAAAATCTTAACATATGCGGTCCAGGAGACTAGCATATAATTTGGCATGAAAAGAACAACTGCTTTATTTTGGGGTTCCTAGACACCATTAACAGCCACTCTAAGACTACCTTCAGCAACAAGTCAGAAGGCCTCAGGTACCTGCTTTGGTAAATATTTCTGGTAGAAGACTGAAAATTCAGATGACTTGTTAGTCAGGATTCTCCATACAATGCAGAGAAATGAACCAGTCTGACTGCCTTCTGGAATTTTTGCTGAATATTAGTGCACTTAGGGTCTGTGGTGGCCAAGCAAAAGTTGGGGTAAGGAAATTATGCCAGATCAGGTCATGTTACAGGTCAGGGAAGAGAGCAGAAGGGACCACAGAGGGAAAGCACAGGTATTCATTGCAAGACACAGTTTTTTCCAGGCTGTGTTGTAATACAGTTCAGATGGAACCAAATATGCTGACACATGTTCTGAACTAAGTTAAGCAAGACAATGGCTGATCTAACCAGCCCTGTACTAAACTACTCAAGGCATGCCAGACACTGAAACAGAAACAATGATGTTTACACTTTCCAAGCACTGTTAAACCCACATTTCTCACAAATGACCGTGTGCTTTAATAAGGATGTGAGATATTTCAGAATCTGTTACTTTAATCTCTTATGGGCAAGAGGATAAGCAAAATTTCACACAGCGGGGATTTAATCCAACTTTTCAAAGCTTTGCATCACAAATCAAGAGAACAGACAGGAAACTATTTCAGCTACTGGAAGCAAGTTATATGTAGGAGACAACAATCTTACTACAAAGACCTCCATCCCTGAGATCACAAAATAATCAGATAAAACCAGCTTATGGATAAAGAACAGTTGAGTGAAGGTGAAACCAAGCAAGATGTAATTCATGGTGATGAGCAGAAGAAAAAAAAAAATCTTGTTTTAACGCAGTCATAGTGACTTTATCTGTAACTGGTATTTTTTTGCAAGTAATTTAGAAGTGATGTTTTGATTCCTTGAAGAATAAAGGTTATCCTCTAAGAGCACCTGTGAGTGGTATTTTCTAATATTTTCAGATGGATAGAAGATTGTCCTGGTCTCAGATGAATGTTCCTGCCACCACCCATTTTGATGGATGGATCTGGTTATTAATCTCCAGTGCTCCAGAGACACCAGCTAGTACAGAATGTAACAGTACATATTCCTGGGTCACTGAGAGACATGACACACAGTCTCTAACCTACCTTTCCATGCAACTCTGAATCCAGCCCAAGGTCTTTATTTTCAGGGTATCTGGTCCCCTGGGTTTGGGATACGTGTATATCCACACACTTCTGAAGGATGCCTGTGAGCAGTTCTGGTACTGTGGTTAACTGAAATTTTTTTTTTTTACAGCATGGCTGAATTATCTCTCTGCAGGAGAAAGCTTTATGAGGAGCTGGTGTGAGATTGTGGGATTAACTCCCATGGGAGTTGGTGACTATGGTGAATCCTATCTGTTGCTCTATGTGTGAGATACAGTTTTTGGACTTGCTTTTTCCAATAGAAGCAGAGACTAGGCCACACAAACTAGTCTTCTCTCAGAAAGAAATGGGAAGTAGAAAAAAAAAATCTTTCATGACAGATGTTTGCAGATTTATTCGAGGTTCTAGAAGGCAGTCAAAGCTATTAAAATTATGAGTTTGGTAAAAACAGTTTTTAAAGATTAAATGTCAACCAATGCCTGATTGTGCAACTGGAATCTCAAGAATACAATATTAAAACTATTAAGTGCCCTAACATGAAAACTTATTTCTCCTCTTAAACTGCAGTTTTTCCTTCAGAGTGAGGCTGTACTCTAAAGTAAATTCTTTTCTTTACAGTAAAGAATTTAATTTCTTTTACTGTAAGAGCATATTCCATGTGGTACTTTTTGTCTGCCCTCTCATGGTAGAAGTGTCTTCTGGAGTACAAACAGATCGACCCTGGTAAAAGCTGTTAAATGTCTGCACGCAGGAAGGCAAAAGCATGCTCTCTGACTTGTATCTTCTTTTTATGGTGCTTTAAGCCTTGCTTGCTCTGTGAAGGAAAGGCATAAAACTCTATGAAGAGAGGTATGTTTAAAGTGAATCATCAGGGAACACAAAGACCCCTAGGACCTTCAGCAGATAATGCCTGCAAGTAGACACTTTCAAAGGCAGGGATAAGGAACCCAAAGAAAGCCAAAATGGACTTGAGCAGAGGAAGGGAATTCCCAGAAAAGGGAGGGAAGAGTTGGCAGACATTTCAAGCTGTTAGGTTAGGCTGCTGTGACTGCCCTAGATGAATACAAATCAAGATGAATCACAGATACGTATTCATTTTAAATTGCACAAAAATTTGGGAGTAGCCAACATTTGAGACAGTCATGTCTGACCACATTACAGCCTAGCAGAGCACTGAGAACAGTGCTGAAAATATGAATGTGGTAAATTGAGGTCACAACATCTGGGAATTGCTAGAACACAGAGAGAAAACTCAGGCAGCAGCCCCTCATTTCCTTTGACACGGAAGGCTGACTGTGAAGAGCCATGAACCATCAGAGCAGATCAGTACCAGCTGGGATCCTCCCCAGGCTGGATGAACCACTGATGCTGCAACTGCCACTCGACAGAAAACCCCCATGCTCCACTTGCATTAAACAGAATTCAGCAAAGAATTACCACTCTGATTCCTCATTTCAAGGGAAACTCTAAGATCTTCTGATCTGCTGAGCATTAACAATCCCAACAGCATATTAAATGTGCCTATTCAAAACTCTCAGCCTTTTCTTTTCTGCAAGGCACCCACTGAAATTGAGGGAACAGTCATCAGACTCTGACACATGCTTTAATTGTCACAGCAGATACTCTGATGGAGAACCAGCAGATGAACAGCCATTGAACAGAGTGCCCAAATGCTTGTTGAAGTGGTGCTCATATGTTCCTGTACCTAAATCCAAAAACACTGGTCCTGACCCAGGCAGGAAACTCTGCAGGGAAGTCACTATGACATAATGGTGCCAGTGACTGTAAGTAAGAATTTATAGATAATAACACAAAAAAGTGAATGAGGAAAACCTGAAATCACTGCCTTTATATGGCTCTAAAAAACAAAAAAAAAACCGAAATCAAGGGTTGAAAAAACAAAGCATGCTCAGGAAAAATCAACAGAGCGTGTTTCTGAAAATTTCCAGCTGGTAGCAGCAGCACAACACATGATGCTGCTGTGACATTGGCTGAATCCCAGCCCTGACATCTCCCAAAATAAAACCACATACATCTCATCAGCTATTCCACAACCTTGCAACTTAAGAATCTGTGTATGACAACATTCCCAGCTGTGCTTCCAGAAGGAAGTCCAAATTTCAGGAATGAGTGAATTGGTGAAACAAACTTGTTCATATCAAGATTCTGAAATGAGGAATCAAAGTCAACAAGTTGCAGGAAATGGAGCTGTGGGACCTAGGGAAGAGGAGACCCACCTCAAATGTAAGCTCATCACTGTACAGCTCATAAAAACAGGATGAAGCAATGGACAGAAGACTGGCCCAGAATTATTTAAATATGTTTCTGAAAACACCTCTAGAAGCTTCTCCAGGCTCAATCTGTTTATTTTTGCCTTTGACTCCCAGGCTCTTACAGACTGGCACAAGCACAGAATCACAGAAGCGCCACAAAACAATGTGACAAATACGCGGGCCGTGTCATTGCATCAGCAGAAAATACCTTTGCTAGAACTAAATTTACGGCAATATAATAATACAGGAAAAGATTTACTCTGTAATTTTTGCTTTGGTTTTTGAAACAAACCACTGGTTTGGAACAATTGCTGCCAAATTGCTTGCATCTGTACAGACAGTTATTGCAAGAATCTCAGAATGGAAAGCTATTTGTTGCAAACCATTCAAATCCTCACTGTACTATAGCTTGGTAACATTAAAGCTATCCCACAAGCTTTGTGCCCACACCTATCAGAACTTATTCATTTATACAGTCTTTAGTCTAAAAGCTTCATAAATACTAATGACCCAAGACTCTCAAGGCATGAGTAAGAATGACCTACCATTGCTTGGTAGGTGGACTAAAGCTCAGAAATCTCCATACCCTGTCTGTGCCTCCTTCTAATATAGGAAATATTCTCTCTCGCATCACCTGCCTCTTTTCCTCTCCTATATGCCTGTGATTAAAAAAAACTACATAGAAGTCTAAGGTGTGGGAGACTAAAAAGTCTGCCCTTGGACAGGTGTATTTGGAAGAGGAGGAGTGATGGAAGTCACAGACAGCGTAACTTGCAAAGCCCATAAAGAAAGAGTAAACCAGCAGCACTGTACGGCACATGTGCACCACACCACCTTTTCCTCAGGGGTTATGTGGGACAGTTCAGTTTTCCCCCTTCAGCCCAGCATGGCACTGAATCTGGGACTGTTTCACATTGGCAGAGCCCAGTGCAAGTCTGAGCTGGATGCCCATCTCTAAACAGGTTTTCAGGGGAGTGAAGAGGGAGGAACATGAGGGTGAATGAAGGCATGCACTCTCTCCAAGATGCTGCACTGCTCCTAGACCTGTAAAAGATACAGGCACCAGCAGCTCTTGCTTACAAGAACACTGCTCAGGTGTTTGCTGCTCCCTTAAAGCATTACAGCAGTCCTGATGCAAGCTGAGCGAGTTCACGTGCTCAGTTGGTAAAGTGATATAGGAAAAACAGATCCACTTCACTTTTATTTATCAACATTTGACAACATTCCCTCTAGCTCACGGAAAGTGTCTCAGGGAGTGTCTCAACGCCTCAGGGCATGCTTACATTACTGCATAAGCTCCACACAGCCATGCTTCACTGTCGATTCTGGTAATGTTTGACTGACCTAGTACTGTTGACTGTTTGGGAGAGGTTTTTTGATGCATTTCACAGGAAATTCCAAGGAAGTGTACACATCAGTCCTCTGCTTCATTAACTACACAGGCGCCAAATCAACAGAGATGCAGTCATGGTGTGTGTCAGCCTGTGAGTCAGAGCCTCCTCTCCTCACAGTGGAGCAGAGGGGTCACAGCACTGACAGTACATCGCCCAGCCCAGCTGTGAACACGTGTGTGTCTGTGTGTGTCTGCACTCAGGATCCAGTCTTCATTGGTTAGGCTGCTCTGAAGCTGAGGAGGACAAATAAAGCACCTTCCAAATTTTCCCCTGTCATTTCCCAAATCACCCTATTTGGAGGCTAACAGTAAGATTCAGTAATGCTTGGGGCCTGATTAATGGTTATATTAGTTTATTGATACCTCCAGGCTTCTCATCAATGCTGCTTCTAATGTACAAATGTTCATCACAGATGCTCAGAAATGACCTCCCCAGCATATTAATTTTATTACTGTAGTATTTGATTTAATGTAGTATGTTCCTATAACATTAAATCAACCACTGCATTTTAAAGAACAGTCAGACTGTGTTTTAATTACTGCTGTTCATTTTACTTCCATGAACCTGATATGAACAGTTACTCACATTCCTGAAGGCATTCTGTGTCTGTGCAGTACGACTGGGATTGTCTCAGCTGAAACAGAGAAAAAGAAAAGCATGACACTTAACAACATGTCTTGGTTGGCTTTTACTAAAATTAGGATCTAATATATTGTCAGAGTAAAGTTCAAGGATAACTAATCCTTTACTGGATCACACTTGGCTTATGGTATGTGAAGAATCCCAGGTATGGAGATAGTTTCTGAACACTATTTACATAATACCTTTAAATTACATGACTACAGTGTTATTGCTTCCAATTCAGCCATTGAATACCTTTCAAAATTCAAGTAAAAAAAAAATCTGTAGTGATATGGGAGCTATTATATACAGATATACTCTCTACAGATATTTTGGGATTTATAATGGACAGGTGTTCTTACTATTATCTAGATCAGGTAATATTAAATCACTCTGTGATTATGTCACAATAAATGATCAGACTGTGATAATGGTTATGCACAGAGAAGTTGAATTAATATTTCAAATTTAAACTTAGTACTTACTATTTTCCCCCCCATAACTTTTTTTTTTTAAAGCAGGTTTTACTATGTATTTTACTGGTTTTTCTTTTCACTGATGGATAAAATTTAAAACATTTTTAGTGACTGTAATGACTATTTGATTTACAGACTAGGTAAGCTTGCCAACTGCAAGAAAAGTCAATACCGGCTAACCTGCAAATCAGTACAGCTATTTCACAGATGACAGAGCCAAAAAAGGAAGACAAATATCACATTTTTTATTAGGATCAGAGATGTTAAAAGGATGGGATTTAATGTGCAGCACTATGAAAATAGATTCTATCCTCTGCTTAGGTAAACTATATGGATTATCAGTAAAAGTTTTTAAAAGTACAGAATTGTTACATTGCCTTGGTTAGAAATGACATTTGCTTTTTCACAGGTTTTATGATACAGTTGTGTCACAAATCCCAACACTTTTTGTCAAAACAGGCTAATCTGTTTATTAACAGTGTAAATATACAAAGGTTAGAGAGAAGAAAAGATGGTGCTCTTTATGTAAGAAACATATGAATCATTTCCACAAAACACATTTCCCCTTGCAGTGGCATAACTGATTTAATGTATGTAGTCATATTATGCAAAATACATCAAAGAAACTGATGAAGAACTGAAGAAGAAAGACATCTGGGAAAGTATAAGCTCCTTCTTTTATCATAGAGATCGTCAATGACTGACACATTTGAAAAAGGAAAAAATGTAATTGGAGATTGATCACATTAATTCTTTCATTAATATATTAAGATCTACTAGCAAATTTACTGAGACTACAAAGAAGTCTCTTAGGAAGGAATATGGAAGGCTGGATTTAACCTTTCAGCTATCTCTACAGTTAAAAACAGTGTCGAGGGAAATTCAGGCAGAATACTTCTCTTTCTTAATAAAGGAAAAATCTATCAAACTATGCATATTTCCTACCATTTTTACATAAATGCTCATTTTAATTTAAAACTTTGCAAGTAATTTACAAAGGGGAGGTTTTATCTTATCAATAGTACCCATTTGAAATATTCAAAAGATTTCCTTTCCTTTCCAAACTGGGAAAAAAAAAAATTCCTATTTCGCAATTTTAAAGAGCTCAGCAACATAATTATCTTCTGTTTGAATAAGAGTTTAATTCTGAGAGGGGTTTAATTCATAATCCCTACTTAAAACTCCGTTTCCAGATATTCAACACAGAAGGATGACCAGAATTAAAATGGGCAACAGATATATGATCAGAAACAAGCATCTTGTTATCCCTCATGGTGGTAAGTCCTCATACAGCTCACCTAATTTGCCTAGATATAGAACACTGCCTGGGGGTGCTCAAGCCACAGTATCAGTTATCTCCCATTCTAAGTGCACACTCTGTCCAAATACAACTTTTTTTAAAGCTCTAGGATGGCTCTCTGAGCCAGGTAACAAATCTGTTTTTAACAGCTCAGCGAGAGGCTGCACATTGTCATTGTGGGATGAAGCAGCAGATCATGAAAAACAGGCAGCAGTAAAAAGAGGTTTTTCTTAATTCACTTGGGTCAACAAGTCCCTTACTGTGTAACCCAATATGAACCTGATTCCTTGTGGTCACTCACTTAGTCAAAAGACAAGGACCGATTCTGGCACACGTATGCAATGCTTACGTAAATTGAATGGCTGGGAAAGGTAATGCCTCTCGCAGGAACAAGAATGTTCCTTCTACCAATGAGCTCTCTTTTGACAACAACACCCTTTAAGGAACATAGCAACTGCTGGGAAAAACTGCATGTGCAACATTTCAATAGTAAGGCAATTGAAAAAAGAGCAGTTATCAGGGACTGGAAATAAATAGTCCTTTGTCTTAAGATTTTTCAAATCCGGCGTGGAGGGGAAGTTTGGATGAAAGTTTGCGGAATAAAGGTAAAAAGTTGAACCAGACTTCACCTGTTCTCAACAAAACCCTCAGAAAGACTTTAAATACACTCAGTGTTTTTCACACTGGGAACACTATAGAGCTGATGAGAAAATTTTGAACAGAGAAGTAATTTTTCAAATATGTTAACTCCTAGATACTTGAAGACAGTAATATTAATAATGATTTTGATGTTATTAATACTTCAGAGATCCCTGTGTGGCCAAAAGTGTGAATTTAGTGGAAGATTAATTAATTTAGTGGAAGTTAGAGTGTCTGATCTAACATCTACTAAAGTCAGCAACAGCCTTTCCATCTTTTTCCATATATTCTAAAACAGACCCTTAATAAGAACACAAAAATTAGGCAAGTGAAACTCAGGGTGTGTTCAACAACAGAAGAAGGTGAAAAATGTTACGAAACTAAATATTTATACTATTTTATTCCAACTAAATAAAAAGGATTATATCTGAATTTTAACATTTTCTGTGCAGTTTATCATTCAAATATAATAAATGGCTTTGTGCATGTGAGCCAAACAATGAACTACATTATTTTTTATTGTCTAAAATAAACACAAATTGTAAATAGCATGAAAGCTGGAAGAGAGCTAAAAAGAATCCAAAATTTACAGTTTTAGTACAGTTCAAACTTGAAAAAATAGAATTAAAAATACTAATTACAAACGTATATTATTTAAAATACAATTGTGAACTTTCATTTCCTCCAAGTATATATAAAGTTTTGAACAGGCCAAAGTTAAAGTAATTTAAATTAATAATCCCCAAACAAGAAGAACTCTTGGTCAATAGGAATATTTGGCTTTTGTGAAACCCCTGTTCCTAGAAGAGGCAGCAGTAGATGAATCATAGCAAATCAGTGCCCACTTACTGACATATTGTGAATGTAAACTCAACACAATGCCAAGAAAAAAGAAGAAACCAAGTTACTTCCAGTGGTAAGAGAAAAGGGCTCTTCCTCACTCTTTCCCCATGACACTCAAATTTTGCATTGCAAAAATAAAAAGGGCATGTTTCAAATGGCTCCTAGCTCCAATTTGAAACTGCTCTTCCTTTTTTTCCCAAAATATAGGCCTTTAGCCCCAGTTCACACTAACACAACAGCGTTTTGATCCTGCCCCTTTGAGACAAGGACAGTTTTAACATGCCATCTTGTAGATCAACAGCATCCACCCATCAAGCACACCTGATACCTGTGTCCTACTGCTCCTCTTTCAACAAATGCCATGTTACAGCAAGAGTCTGCACAGTTTTTAGCAATTAGAGCCTCCACTTTTTACAATCCCCAGCTGTGAACAAAACGTGAACAGCCACAGTAAAGGCATGCTGCTATTGGCCTCTGAAACTTCTGTGAAGTCACCATATTAAACAAAGTTAGTTTTGGTTTTATTTTCATGTGCACACAAACGTGTCACTATGTGGTGAAAACAGGTGAACTTTTACTGCATTTTAGCTGCTCCACAAAATCACTGAAGACCAAGTGAAATATAAGCCCAGTGAAATCAGCTTTATCTAGCTAAACAGAGAACATGTTTTTCCAATACTGGGACTTCAGCCAACACAATTTGTGTCTTTTCAGTCTTCCTTGAAAGAAGTTAAGCTACTTTGCACCGCTCATCACAGATACCTGCTGTGGAGAAGGAAATGTACACTTTGTCTACCTATACAGTAACTTGTTCTTGCTTCAACTCCTCTGCTTCCTCTTCAGAGGAGTTTAGTGAAACTCTTAGGTGAGTTTTCAGAGTTTGCTATGCCGGAGTTCAACAGTCTCACAATCTCTGCTCAGACAATTTTCCCCTAAATTAAAGTCAATAGCATATTACCTGAAAAAAGATTCAAGGTTTCCATCCAGTGTGAACACCTTTTCTTGAGAGTTAAATGTATTATTTAAGAGTTAGAAAAAAAAAAAAGACAGCATATAAATATCAGGAAGATACCAATGATCAGACAGCTTGCCAGTTTGTAATTTTTCAGAAGAAATAGCAGTATAATCCCTGTCCAAAAGCACTTTCCAACTCGAGAAATGGTGTTCTAAAGAGGTAACAAAACAAGAACAACAGGACTAATGGTAGGAACAAAATGCAACCATCAACGCAGTCTAGCGGGAATGGCAGATGAGGTGAAAGTATATTATTAGTATATTACTTATGTAGGGATAAATAAAATGACTGCATTTTAAAATAAACTCTGAGTCTGCTCAAAGCAGAAATAAGTCCTCAGAAAAGACAGAAATGAAAAATTAGTGAATTCACGAGACAGGTCAGGAAAAGACCTCCATACAAGAAATTGTGATGGATGAAAGCCCAGAAAGATGTGTGAAAGAAATATATGAAACAGGTACAAAGATAAGAGCAAGGATGGATAATGGTGGGAATGAAAAGAATAGTTAAGTAGGAAAGCAAAGACAAATTACTAAATTGATAGGGTCATTTTTTCCACAAACACAAGTAAATTTAAAATGGAATCATAAAGACTGTTGATAGAAAATTTTCTGTAATAACAAGGGTAAAGTATCATCCCCTGTGAAAATACTTTTTTGCTATTTGGACCAGCTGGAAGCTCTGCTTTTGCTCTCCAACAATGCTAGAAGATGACAACACAATAGCATAGTCCTGATTGCATTCTCATGCTTCTGGGTAATGAAATCATCGTTTAAGCTTTGTTGGCAGCCACGTCTGTTCTCTCCAAACTATATAAACAATCTAGTAAACAACATGATAAATAAATTGCTGTGGCAGGATATGCCAGTCCTGAATACAAGCCAGGTATTACATACTAGAAATTGAATTGCAGCATTATCTCTAAGAGTTCAGATTTAAAGATGCAAAAAGTGACACCTACATGCATTATTCTGCTACAAGCTGGCAAAGAGAAATAAGAGGAAAAGAATGGCATACTGATGGACTTTAATTGCTTCTTAAACTACGCTAGCTTCTCTTAAAGGAACAAACAAGGAAAAAGTGAACACTGCCTTCCCCACTCCATCTTCTATGTGTATATGCAGAATTAGAATAAATGATTGCTCATACAAGGACAGAATAACAGTCTGCAATAAAAATACAGAATCTGGTCCTATGAGGTGACAAGTAATTTTCTCTCAAGTTTCAAGTGAGAGAGAAGGATGGTTGCTACATTTCAAAAAATATTCCTAGATTACAAACCAACTTTTAAGACCCAGAATCATCAGCCAGTTATGACAGAAGGAGAACATTAACCTTCATATTGAAAGACATGATATTTTATGGAGGAAGATGCATCAGAAGTCTCAGGAACCACTGCAATCTGGAGCCCTGATCTGGACACGAACACATTCTTCTCTTCATTTTTTCATTTGTTCTGGGATTGCTGTTTCACCTTGGTGGCATATAGATCCTCCTTTTTCACATTTCTCCCACTTTCCTACAATTGCCTGACTTACTGGTACTTTATTTAAAAATTCTGCTGACCTATGATATCAATGACATCCTCCTTTTACTGAATGCAAAGCAGAATGAATTAGCAGTGAAAAGAAGATGCAACAGTGATGATCAGGATCGTTACAAGGAGCTCACAGCATCTCAGACTATGTGAAATACTAGACAACAAATACACAAGGCAGAAGATTAAAAAGAGATGTATGCACAAACAACACACATATCTCCCCAGAGGACAGTTGCAAACTTATATGGTAAAATGCAAAACCAAAATATGTATAGGCCTTTTGACCAAACAGTTGAGTATCTTCTGCAAAATGTTGCACATTAGCAAAAGAAAAGTGTACTCCCACACAGACAGCCTTGAGCAAAAGGCTTAGAACTTGCAGTTCCAAAAGATAACTACAGTTTGCTTTAAGTGTTGGCTACATGAGGCCTGAGGAAAAAAAGCACTATTTTCTCCTTTTTCCTTAAAAGAGAGGGCTGTAACACACCTCTGATCACCAGAGTTCATCCATTCATAGTACAGGTTATATCTATTAATTATTTCGGGGATATCAAGCTGACAGAACTTTCAATGCATGATTTTTTACACTGCTTGCAATACACTATGCATGCCTTGATATGATCATGAGGTGTAACTGAGATTTTCCTTTTTTTTTTTTCTTCTAAATATATATTGGTTAGAAGGAACAGTTTCAAGCATACTACAAAGCTGAGGAACAGGAAAGGTAAAGAATGACAGACATGGTCAAAAAGTCCTGATTCCTAACCCTTTACAGACCCAAGTGGACACCACTTTTCACAGCTTTTTCTTTTTTAACATGTCTAGAAAATAGTCTCCATTTGCACTGTTTTATGTAGAATTAGATTCTAGGTTATGACATGCATTGGCAGTACATGAATTCTGTAATACAGTTTTGTGGCCTTAGCCTCTGCAACACCAGTACCTTGAGCACTCAGTGAAAGGCAGAAAAATGGAAGTGAGTGGAGCAAGAGCACTCAGGTACAGTCTTACCCTCTGCCACTCCAACCTTGTGTCTTAATCATTTGGGCTGGTGTCTAAGCAGGTGCATCAAGTCTTTTCCCCTGCACCTCTGAAGAATGATAGCTTCTCTGTCCTAATGAACAACCTAAAGTTCAGCTGTTGGGAAAGGCCATCTATAAATCAGCTTGAATGCAGAGGACAAAAGCGGTAAGTGAGGGCAAAATGCAGCTTCCTGCTCTTGGGATGTTTGGCTGAAAACTATAGACTAGAAGTAGCACCTGCTGTATATATAAAAAAAAATAAAAGGCAAACCCATGGAACATGTATAAGAAGTCTCCAGAGCAACTTTCATATTTAAAGGACATTTTAAATTATAAAAAATCTATTTGGCATAGCTCTGGTGTGCTTTCAGTGAAAGCCTGCATCAGTAGGCTGACTTTTGCTGACTATTTAACTCTGGCTTAGCTGTGCTAACATCTTGAGAGCTTTTTAACCATTTGCAACACATATCTATTTTAGTCATCTGTGTTTATTTTGTGCTGTCTGCGTGAAGTCTCCTTCAGCCAAGACTTGTGGTTATGCTGTATCTTATTTCAGACTATGCTAGTTTGAAACATTAAGATTCAAAAATGACCTGGTCAAGAGAATTATGCAGAAACTTGATTGACAAAAAAGTGTTTGAATTATAATTATTTCAATTATGTTGAAATAGTTTGAGAATTTGCAACTTCTGCAATAAAAATCTAGTGACAAATAAAAATAAAAGAGAGATTAAAATAAAGAATTATTTGCTCTGTATCCCCCGAAGTTTTGATATAGCAACATAACTAAGCATGGACCATTACTTTGCAATTACCTACTGAAGGACAAAACACAAGGTTGTAATTCCCACAGTGGTTTGTAAGTAGAACTGTTGGCAGTTTATCAAAATGGGTCCCTTTACATTATAGAATTACAAATGTTTGGGGCTAAAAAACATACTGCTCATTTTTGTCAAAAACTAGTATGAGAGAATTCTGAAGTCAGTTTTTGTAAAGCAAATAATACTGTACCAGAAAGAGACAGAAAAAGGACACTTACTTGACACAAAGTCATGTGTGTTACTGGCTTGCTTGGACATTTCTGGCCACTCCAAACAGTCATAAGCATGTTTCAGTCTTCATGGAAGATGCTCTACGTATGATTATTCCTCACCACCACATAAACTGTGTTTTCAGTCTACTTTTCAAACTTGAACTGACACTTGGGCCAAGATCAGCCATGCCTACTCAGAAGTATCATTGAAACCCAGAGGCATAACATAAGGGAATCAGATTTTTGTATTACAAAAGAAGTGAAAAAAGGGGAAATAAAGAGGTTTAAATACAACATCATTCTTATCTAGGGATTTGCTGTCTTTTGCCAAAACTAAGACAGGAACCATTTCCTCTAGGTACGCAGAACGTCCTTCATTGTGATTCCTTCAGACATCTATCTCCTTGTCTGACAGATTCCCCCCAATAAAACAACTTGCTGTCATTTGTCGTTCCTCATTCTTGAACTTTGTATCTTCTCATCAAAATAAGTTTTGCAGATGGAGGAGACTGAACAGGAGATAAAGTCATGCGAGCTAACAAACCTGTCATTGTCTTTTGACAACTCCCGTGCCTCTGCAGAGGATGGAAAGTCTTGTGATATTTTTCTTCTATGCTTACTTCCTGATATGGAAGTTCCCAATTAACTGCTATATCCATAGAGTAAATAGTGAACCCAACATACAATAGCCAAATTGTTCCTACACAACACCACCAAATCATAACAGATGGTGCCGGGAGTATTACATACTAGAAATTATATTTATGAAGTCACAGCCAAAATTTTCAGGTTTCTAGTGTTTCCTGGGAATATTTGGAGATTATAATATCTCCTTATTATCTACAGTGGCCATACTATAGAAATTTACACACATTAAATGTTCATATTTTGACATCAAGGAGAACCCTGAAAAATCCACTTCAGGGAAATGATAAAACATTCAGCATAAAATAATTCAATGTCACTTAAGCATGTATATATACATTGTAAGAACTCTGTATGAACAATATCTCCAAGTCAACCTAATGAGCAGCAAAATATCTTTTAAAATATTATGCATATTAGAGATACACAGTTCACTGACTATAAAATCTTCATGGTATTATGAATTAGGAAGGAAAAAACTTAACAAAACAAAGCCTTGCTTAATCAAGGAAAATGAAAGACAGATAACCAAGCCACAACTACGTAAGAGGAGGACTTTTTAACAGCTTTCTGTTTGTAATTTTCTGTGGTGTTGCTAACAACAAAGAGGAAGAAGAGTTTAAATGACAATAGCTTTTCTTTTTTCATTGTATAAGCACTAATTGTACTATAAGATGAACTGAAGTCTGCATTTCAAATAGAGCTTTAAACTATATGCTATATAAAACCCCTAATGTATTCAACCACAAATTAAACTTTGAATGCCACATACATCTTCCAAGAGTTTAGAAGTAAATATACCAATTAAACCAGAAGTTAAAATTACCATATTGGAAATTAAAACAAGAACTTCAGGTTCTAGACGCAGACTTTTTTCTTACCTCCTTCTGATTTTGGAATAGCAATGTCATTCAGATCTCCTGTACAGTTAATTGTAACAGAAATCCTGTGTATTTGAATATGCTAACTCCACACATAATACTCATGACTGAATATATCATAGCTTCTTTATTAGCAGAAGCCTTAATTCTTATCGGTGTTGGAATTCTCATCAGTGTTGGTTTAGATAGGTATAAACAAATTAGTCTGTAAAAATTAGTTTAACTCAAATACAAGTTAAAAAAATCTACAATCAATCATGGGGGTTTTGCACAATGTCATTACTGGATTGAAAGATCCTAAAAGTAACATTTTCACACTTGGGCATCTCCTATAATTACATTATAATTCTGTTAAATTTGATTCTGTTAAATCTCATCTCTGAACTTATGCATTTGCAATGCTCAGTCTGGAGACAACTGGAAACACCTTGTTATCCAATTTGTTCCAAAATCCTGTTGAGTACTGCAAGCTATAACACCATTCAAGCATACTCTGGTGTGTTTTATACCTAACCTAATCAACAAATACATATAGGGAACTATTCTGTGTACATGGCATATCTGGATATCCTTTTCTCACCCAGAGTCTGAACAGATTGCTTAGCTTTGTTTATCACAATGATTTTGAAGTTAGGGTTTTGAGGATCCAACTTTTAGTCTCCATTGAGACTTGTGGGGTTTAGCAATGTTGAGAATCAATGTCCATGTGTTCTTTTTAGCACAAATAGTAAAACTTCTGTTTGCTTATGCTGTGTAAGACTGCATGACAAAAGAGCAACTTAGAAGACAAACTCTTACTGAAGCATAAAAGTTACAGGTGCAAAAATGGCTTAGCAAATCTCCTGCTGAGATCATACAAAAGGTTACTTGAGGATAGTCTGGCTGCTGACTGAGACTTCTGAGACTTTTCTTTTCTAGATTCTACTGAATTATCTTAGCTAGTGATTTGATCTTATAAATATTTAGGAGCATCTGCTTTGCTTTTTAGGAGAGATGAAATCTGGAATTTCCCTTTACTCCTCAGAATTTCAAGCGCTAATTGGTATGAACTTTTCGGAAGGTGGATACTGAGCAATAAACTCCATTCTTGCAGCTACACAGAACACTGTTAGACTTCTCTTGGTGACTGCCCAAGAGCATGCACCTATTATGTGCCTTGTTCACATTCATGACACAGGAACTAGAGTTCCTTCCAATGATACATTTTTATCCACCTCACACTGCAAGGAGCGGCTCAGGAACAAAATCTCACAGACATTTGTGGAATTTCTTCTAACTTTGGACACAACTCACCTACATTGTTCATAACTAGAATCCTCCAGCCACAACAAAGAGAACTGGCTCACCAGTGCCATTGCCTGACAGTATCTTCCAGCAAAAAAACAAAAAGATAAAAAAGTGCTGAATGGGGTTCAAAATTCTAAACTGTGATAGTTTAGATTTGCACCCGACAAGCCTGAGGAAAAAGGATAGAAAAGATGCACTCTCCTTTCTTCCTCCCAACTTTTGAACTTGGTCCTGGGGGTTCCTTTCTCACCACGTTGTTAGCATGCGTCATGAAGCCTCAAGGTTCAGAATCAACACAACTGTGGGATATGGCACAAACATCATGTTGAGGACAAAAAGAAAATCCTTCTTGGGAAAGAACATAAAAGATTTTGAAATTGTGCCTCTAACTGGGAAGCATGAGCTAGGATGGCCAGCCCTGATGTAAAGGCTCCATAGAAAGTACAACTATTCTCCACAGAAGCTTCAATGTCCTGCACCTTTATGTCAGCAGCACCTTCCCAAAATACTGTTTAGAAACCTCTTGAAGAAGGCTCTGATCCTAGAGAGAATCTTCTTCACACAAAACAGCCTTGAACAGCTGGCATACTCAGTAACTTAAAATTATATTAACTTAGGCCCTAAGAAAGAAAATGTGACAAAAACAAATATATGAAAATCAACAAGGGGAAATACATCAAATGAAGTTGATGTATACAGTAATCTTAAAAAGAATTTAACCAAATTAGAGTTGTAATCAAGTTCACCTAATTGCTCACGGTTCATAATTGTTAATGCTATTTTAAAAAATATATATTTTTACAAAAAATAAAAGAAGCACTTTGTAGTTTATTTTTCAATAGACATTGAACAAGTTGAATACAGAAACAAAAACAAACAGCTATTTTACAGAGCAATGTACATAACTTGCTTGAAGTTTCTCAACCTATCAATGACATGGCAAGAAACAGAACTCAAAACTCAGAATCACTGGATTCTCAACTTCAGAACTTTTTAGAGAGTAGTTTTAAAAATTTACACCTTATTATCTTGCCATATGAGTATGTGCAACTTCATATGTGTGGAATTACCTTGACCACAAAGATTTTGCTGGGTAGTTTCTTTGGGTTTATGCAGACTGAAAAAAAAGGCATATAAAACAAACATTTCAACAGAAACAGTGTCAATGCTGTCAAAATGCAACTCTGGGAAACAAACAGAAAGCTATAATTTGTATTGACTATTCAAAAGCTCATCAGAAAGTTGGATACACAGATTCTAACTGTACATGCTACTGAATAAGCAGAATAAAAAGCATCAGTAACTGCAAATCTGCAAGAGCTGAAGTAATGTCTGAATAACCACCCTTCCAAATATCCTCATGTTATCCTTACCAGATTAATCAGTCTTCTCATTGCATGTTCATGCGAGCAAATGCATTCACAGGGATCAAATCCACCTTCTGCCATGGCTCTCTGGATAAACCTGAACTTGTCTGTGAACACCTAAGAAGAGTAAGAATAAAAGGACAATGAACTCTTTTTCAACTGACCTTATTTTCCAGAGACCCACACATCAAGTTTCAGTTCATTTAATGCCAGAGTGAAAAACCAAAACAAAGCAGGGTAATCCTGTTATTCCTTTGGCAGTATGAATGAAGAAGTCTGGTATGTGCAGTTACATTTTGATGTTGCTGAAAACACTGTCTCACACAATTTTTTTTTGCAAGACTGTGTGTGTCTCCCCTGTTTTTTCTCACATACCAAAATGAAATACATCCTAACAAACACAAAGCACAAAGATTAAATTCTTTTCTCTCATCTGCACAGTGGAACTCTTAAGTGTACATACACTAATTGAAAGGTCAGAGGAACTTGTATTCCTAAACCCTAATAAACTGCTGGCATTGTCCCTCCAGATGAACCTACAGGAAAACAATTTAAAACTCAGTAAGTTTCTTGCTAAAGGAAACAATCATCTTTGTTGTATAGTGAAAGCAAGCAGCAGGGGCACAAAAGTGAATGTACCCGGAAACACTTTAAAAATGGAGCTAATGCACACTAATTCTAGATCAAAGAAGTAGGTTAATCACTTAGCAATACAGAATGTTCAAAGAAACTGTAATGGACACGGTAGGAAATAAATTCTAGATTATTCACCTGCTAAAACCACTTATACTAGACATGTCAGGCATGTTCAAATCTATGTTTACTATTTACCAATAACTTTTCAGTGATTTAATTGAGGGTCCAACCGTGCAGCAGACTGCAAGGTATGTCTACCCTTCTGGTCAAATCTGGGATTGATTTCTCTCCAATGAGGACTCTTAATATTTATCTTAGGATATATTAGGTAGTTCTGCAAAATCATACTTAAATATTTTTCACTTGCCATCAGTAAAGCTGCATTCAGAATGTGCCAGTGTTGCATGCACTCAGGCTTTAATGTGACACAACTGACAAGCTTAACAAATGCAGCAGCACAGAGCAGATACAACCTCTCAGTGTCTGAAACAAGTACTTTACAAAGATACCAGCCATTCGATAAGGGTGTGCTGAATCAATAGATGTGCTCTGCAGTCATTGCCTATAAAAACTTACAGCCTTGAGCACACATGAGCACTTTAATGTTTCAGTGTCACTAGAAGAAAGAGAAATAACCTGTATGTCTGTAAGACATCTTCATTCAACAGAATTTAACACTGCCACAGCTCCTCTTGGGGGGGGGGAGAAAAAAGCAAATGCATTTCAGAAGTCCTTCCTTTGTTAATGCCTGCTATTGTCCTATAAACCTTTACCATTGTGGAGAAGGCCAGAGAGGAAAAGATACTGAGAGATATCTCTCTTAATTATGGAGTTTGAACATCAATGCCCTTAACCTGCTAGGGTCTCCACTTTTTAAAAAGAAAATTGAAAAAGGAAAAAAAGTTGAAGTGATGGAGGAAATTCTTTTTGCCTAGATACTAAGAAAGCATTATCTGGCAATAGGGAGAAGATGACTGAGAGATTACTTGTTTATGTAGCACTTGTTTATGTAGCACCTTTGAAAAGAAAAGCAGGCCCAAGTATTGAATTTTTCAATGAAGAGGTAATCAAGAACCTCAGTGAAGAGGTGATCAGTAACTGGAAGCTGTAATTAACCAGACTGAAAAGAAAAGCAAGGCATACATTTTCACCATCACAGTAACTGATCGGTGCAACAAACTGCCCAAGAAGCAATGGATTTCTCACCACTTACTGCATTCAGATATGCTTCAGTGAAAAACAGGTTACTAAGTACAGAAGCACCCAAGTTCAGATATAATGTTCTCCAATATATAGGAGATCAGAACAGACAATCTATTAACTCTTTAAGAATTACTGTAAGGCTAACACACTAACTTTCATGGAATTATTTCAGAATCACTAGAACCCCATGATAGCAATAGAAGAAATTTTTTAACTACACAGTCTCCCTGAATAATATCCCACACCAAGCAGAGGAGCTTTTCTAAAACTATCTTAGGATAAGATAAAAGCACTGGTTACTAAACAGTGCAAAATAGCTTCTCTGGATATAATGCTGACATCCACAAGAAGGTATTTGAACAACTGACGTTGCAAAAAAGTATTTAATTGTAACTTGATGTAATTTAGGGGTCAGTAACACAATTATGTCACAGCAATTAACAGACAAGTGTTTGTATTATAGAGGACTGAACAAAAACCAACCACCAAGTAAGAGTCACCGCTGATAAAACCAGGCTAACACTCTTTATAGAGCACACAAGTGAAAAAAATTAGACAATAAACGGTAAAAGTTAATCTGTCATACAACATCATAAATTTAAGCAGAGGTGAACAGGAAGGAATTTGCCCCAAGGCACCTGTACATGACAAATTACCTCAATGAGCTAAAGAAAGCACAAGACACATCACCAAGTAAAATGCCATCCAAGCTTTGAACAAAAGATCTCTCACAAACTTTCCCACCTTCTCATGATACTGAAACCAATCATCCTTTCTTTCCTCCAAGCCTGTAACAAACTCTTTCATTGGCAAAGAATCAAAGATTGACCATGTATTTTGGGAACAGCACTAGGTTTTTCCTCTAAAAAAAGATGCTAAAATTGGGTTATTTTAATATGCTTAAAATCCAGGTAAATAATTCTCCTTTATGCAATTATTTTTTTATGGAACTGAAGGAAATTGAGATTTTATATGTCTGCCCAATTACAAAGAAGACACACTCTATAAGATGTTTTTCACTTGCAAAATGACACTACCATGTCTTTATTTCTCTTTAAAATATTCTTAACTGTGTTATTTGTAACACACTCCAAATACATTAAGTATTAAGCTCAGTAATTAGATCTTAAGGTTTATTACAGTTTTGTGACCCCGTCTAAGAAGAAGAGACTAATATTTTTATATATCACAAAGCAGGATTTCTTGGCTCCTTAGGCAGGCTGTTTGTATCAAAATCCCGTTCCAGAATTGCAGTGTGCTTCCTGCCTGCCTCCCGGTACTTGCAATTGTCTGATCTCACGTCAGCAGCTGACTTGTCCTGCTCAGCTCTGACCGCTTTGCTGTGAGTCACACAAGCTCTCCACCTTCTGCAAACACAGCCATTCTACATAGAGCCTATCACAGAAAACAGGAGTATGCACTCTAGTCTCTTCCTCCTCACTTGGAGAAAGAAACAAAATGCTTCTAGTTTTTCTTTACTTATTTTTTCCTGTATGTTTTTCTGTTTATTGTCACTTTGTTTCCCTTGGAGTTGATTTATATCAGTTGGTAGGACCACAGCAATTGGTAAGGCTACTATGTCAAATACCTGCAAGTCCTCTGAATGGCAGTGTCTTTTATTCAACTCAAAATTACCATATTTTAGATTGGCCATATTACTGCTAGCACAGTATTTAAATCACAGGGTTTACAAACAGCAGGAAGACATGGTCAGTAAATATGCCAAAGCTCTCTGTGATAACAGAAGATATCTATCATGGCCTCCAGACTAGCAAACTGATAGAGAGCATAATAAAGGAGAGAATTAGTACACATGGACTAATATGATGTACCATCAGAGAGTCAATACGACCATTCCAGTGTAAAGAGGCCCACAGAGGTAATTATAAATAGAACTGATGAATTAAAATACTATGGTCGGAGTTTGAATTACTATAATTCAGGAGAAAGTGGAGGATGGTCTCTGATGACTCAAGTCAGAAACAAAAGCCCCTCATTACTTTTTGACTTGAATATCTATTTGAAATTGTAGCCAGTGAAGCCATATGGAAAATATTTCTATTCTCTCATGATTTAAAAAATAGCACTCTCAGTTATAGTAACTACTGTAAATTGTTTCTTTTATTATCTTCCCCACTCCCAGCCCTACAGCAGTGTGTTATATTTTATACTTCCTACCATCAAACCCACAATCTTTATGGCTACAATCTGGCTGGGGAGGGGGCTGTCCCTGGAGACTGTTCTGTATTTTGAATCATTGCAATGACTATACATTATTCCCAATTCTGCAACCACTCCTGATTAAATAGCATGCAGCTGGTGAGCTCTGGGAGACAGAAATTATACTCTGCCTTGCTCCACTGCAATAATTACAAAACTGGATTCCTTTCTATTATGAAGGCAAACAAGAATTTTTGCCCATTTTCTATGTGCTAGATGCCCTCCAATGTGATTCTAATACGATGCTGATTAGCAAGATGTTGTCAAAGTGTACACATTGGTCATCTCCATTCCTTGGTATAAAAGACTGTGTAAAAATACTTATCATTTCAGTCTTTGAAGAAACACTCACTTTATATGATACATAAATCAGAGTTAGTACAGATTTATCATGGACTAAACCAGGCATCTTCAGCATCAAAACATTAAGCTCATTAACTCTTTTCTTTCCTGGATCCAGGCACTTAAAATGTAGACTATCACAAACATGATAAATACAATGGCTGAAGATTCTCCTGCTAAAGACTATTTTCACTGTGTTGCTATTTTCCTGAAGACTGAAAGTAAGAAATCCTTGGGAGCAAAAATACCTCAGAGAACAGTAGGCAAGTAGCAGAATCTTGCCATATTACTTCAAAGAGAAACAAAATCCTATTCAGATCCTCGCTACTGTTTTTCAGCCAACTGCAGTAACTTGGAACACAATTGTCAAATACCTCTAAGAAGCCATCAAGTTAATTTTGCTTCTGAGTTCAGTTTGGGAGAAGTGTAGCAGAACAAATGAAAACAGGTATCAAATTTAAAATAAAATTACAGAAAAAAACCAAATTAATTGCTCTGCCTCTTGCAGGCATTCTAAAAAATTATAAAGAGCTGAAACAGCAAAAGCCATACACAAAGCATGAATGATTAACTGCCCTGAAGATAAAATGCTCATTTTTATCTTACTGTCAGAGGCAGAAACCCTCTCTCTGTACTCATCCATTATCTACTAAAGTATACAGATTCCTTAAAAATTAAGTGTTCCCTTGCCTTTTTACCTGCATCTAAGCCATACTAGTATCCATGTCTTCTTACAATACCTGACCCTTTTTGTAATTCTTCTATTCACAGCATGCTCCAAGTTTGGCTCTTTTGTATAATCTCCAAATTACCTCCAAATATTTTCTTCAAAAATCTAAAACATCCTGTACACTGGCCTCATATAGCATAACATAACACCCTTGCAATCCTGCATATCAAGTCCTGTTCCAGAGAAACTACCAGGCACTGGGACTGTGTGACCATAGTACCCATTAACTCAGGGACTGAAAATCTGCTCCAAGCAGAAGAGACTGGTCTGATAAGCTCCTCCTAAAGCTCCTGACCACTGCTTTTACAGGAATCTCTTCTCCTCCTTGGCCACTCTGTCCCCCTAGGTACTGCGAGCACTCAAGGGGTAACTGGGACCCCAGCTGACTCATTAGTGAGCATTTCAAAATGTCTCTGGGTACAATTGGTTACTCCAAAATCTGTGTCTGATCCTGCCTCTTCTAGGGAGTGGACCCACTGAACCCTGCCTAGTGACACAGAGTCTAATTCAACATGTGTTAGTTGTACAGTAAAATAACAGATAAAGCTATATGCAGTAGGGCAATACTGTTCACTAGTGACCAACCAACCAAGTGAAGCCAAAATACTCCAAAACAGTGAACCCCAGACAAACTCGGAATTTTCTATATTTGTTATATAATGCATTTTCCTGTTGATTTCCATCTTTTATAGTATTTGTACTTCATGTACATCCCACCCTCCCACAGAAACCTGAGTGTTTTGTTACTCTTCTGATGCACTACCTACATTCAAATCACTAACCTATTAATTTCCCATTATTTCAGTTGTACAGTTAAACTTCATGAGTAGGACAGGGCAGGGAATTTTATCCATTGATTTCTGCACCACGTATTTCTTCAGACTGGATTGCAGCATAGAGGGGGGAAATAATATGCATGGATTCTGGGGTTTTCCCTTTAAAAAGCCAAACAGATGTATGTGTACATAGGGCTGGCTTTTTTTGCCAGCACATAGCTTTGTGTAATTTCTAGTTCAATTGCTACTACCAGAAGTGCAACACATTGCCTATCACGAGAGCAGTATAAAACTTGGAACAAGGCAAAAATGGCAGCAGAGCCATTAAAAAAGCGGAGCAAGGCAAACTAAACACTGGATAAAACTACCAGACAGTGTAAGGAAACAAAAGCATTAATAGTTGAATAGGGAAGAAACTTCACAAAAGGAACTATGAGAATGGGGAGAGAAGTAAAGAGAAGAATAAGCAGTACTTTAAAATAAAATAAATGCTATTGTGTCTGAAGTTAATAGGGGCATGATTCTAAGGCAATAGAACCTGCACTAAAGACAAAGACACCACACTAAATCAAAATTAATCCAGAAGCCAAGGGTCTGGCATAAGTAACCAGTGGAGGTGGTCTTCATTTTTTATTAAAAAGTTTTAAATTGTTGATGTTATAAAACTAGCAAAAATAAGCTTGAAGTTTTCTAGGAAAACTTCCTTTACAAAGCAACTTCCTCTGTTCAAACAACACTAAAAATAGCTTCTGTAAAGAAGAATCTTGTATACAAATTGATACTAATTAAAACATTCCAAGGACCCGTTCTCCTCTATTACTGTAATTTAGATAGTTCAAGTAAATATCCTCTCACAGAACTAAAGTCTGAAAACATGGCAACATTATATTTGGCTTTTTTATAATGTTGATTTTTAATTCCATTTATTAATAACCCAAGAGAAGCTCTCTCTCATCATCTCTTTCACACTTACAGCTGCATCCTATTTTTACTGGAACAAATACTAGAACTCTCATCAGATTAGTGCACCAGGATCTAGTAGTTCTGCATGATCACAGATCTCTAGAGAACTACTGACGATCTTTTTCTATCAGGCCTCCTCCTGGGCATAAAACTGAATTTTCAGGACAAAAGAAAACCAACTGGCTAACTGGGCAGCAAAAGCAAAACAGCTGGATATGAATGTGGGTCCTGCCAGAAGGAGAGCTGCCACAGTAAAGCATGGCTCCAATTACAGTTGTCTTCAACTAATTGTCCCAGTTTGGATCACCACTTAGCTTTTCTAGGGAAAAGAGCTGCAATGATTTCGATGGCTGATTCCTAAGTGGGTTCCTAGGCACAGCAACACTTTCATGGCATAAAGCAATTGTCTCCACTCTCCTTATAATTCCAGGGGTTGGGGGACAGCAGCTGGTATTGTATTTGAAAGCATCAGCATGTCTCCCTGGACTTCCAGCTGTAGCCTAATGAGTCGGCAAGGGTTTTTTTGTGCTACAACTTCTCTCATGATAATTAACAAGATCTAAGATGAACTCTTCAATGCAGATTGAGCTAAGCCAGTTCCCTTCCTCACAGAAAAGCCAGTGCTTACCCACACACACAGATGAAGGCAACTGGTGGAGTTCTAGTTGGATTCAACCAAGTTGACTGACACTGGTCAAGTAGGAGCTGGAGATCGCAGTAGGAGCTCCACAAGAGAAATGCTCACCCAGCCACATCCTGCTCAAGGCATGCTAGTTGGGTAACTTTGCTACTGTCCCACAAATCACCTCAGAAGTAAACAATGAATTAATTTTCCAGTGCCATTCATCTGATGTTTTTTAAAGATGCAAACATAACACAAAACAACTTCTTAAAAATAGGACAAAGCCAAAGAAATTAAGAAATGCTGAGCCAGCCACTGAAAGATACTACAGTGACATCTGAAATCAGGGAAGGAGCTTTTGAGCAGGGACTGACTTGAAGCTGAGAAGTAAGTGGTAAAGGTCTCTTTGAGGATTTTTTCTGGTGGTCTTTACAGGACTACTAGAGCACTGATACATCCCTTGTCTCCACAGCACAACTCCACTACTGTGTGACCACCACAATATTCTGAACATTACTGGGTTGCTAACATTTTCATCCTGAAGTGAACATTTGGAGTTGCTCTGAGTGGGACAAAATATTCTTCTGAGCCAATCTGCCAACAACAGTGCTAGCACCTAGAGCAGTGAAGCAGGAATCAGAGCATAAAAACTTTAACTACTTACAATTATGGCCAAAGCCCTTTCACAGCCAAGCATCACAACCCTTCTCAAACTGAAGTATGTGAAAAAGTTCACACTCCTTCAAAGAGTGGCAGGATCTAATAAGAACCTGGCAGGAAACTTACTATTTTTGGGCTGGGCTAACCAAGGTTACAGGTATGCTGAGGTGCATCAGTTCAACAGAATGGCATATCAGGGAAATACAGAAGATTATAGAGATGCTTCTTTCAGCTTAGTTAAGCCTTGTCAGTGTCAAGTACAACTCTCAGAGGACAAGAAACCACACACTAAAACTCATTGTTCCAGAACTGTTTCCCCCCTTCTCTTTCACGGTCAGACCCCAGCACGTCAGTACAAAAGAGAGATTTCAGGCTTTAAAGGCAATAAGGCTGATGTCAGTGACCAAAACTGAACTCCCTAAGGGAGCTAAATAAGATCCACCAAGATTAAAAAAAGCTACTTACTTATTCCCATGCAGGTGGCTCAACATTTCCTCTGGGCAAGACTTGAAAAGGAGCTAATTATGCACATACATTCATGGACCAAAAAAACAGTCCAGCTATTTTAGAATTCATTTACTGCTATTTGATATAGAATGTTATTACCACACTCCAGATGTCAGCTTTGGTCATCCTTTTGTTAAAATGATGACATTTTTCTGAAAGAAAGCTCACAGAATATGAAAACCTATTGAGAGAAGATGTCAATGACACAGAACATTGTCCAAGAATTATGCCCTCTTTCTGCTAAGTAAATGCTTCAGCTTCTAGTGTAGGAGACTGACAATGGTCTAGGACAACAAAGTTATTCCTATTGCACTGAGTAACTAATGGCTATTAATAATTTTATTTCACATATGTTAACACAAAAAGGTAAACTATCCTCTGTAAAATTTCTAACACATTGTATTTCAACCAGTTTACAGAGCAAACTGGGAGCCCTCTCCTGTGGTCTTCAGTAAAGCAAGAACTCTCACGGACTTTCATGGTTCTTCCACTTCAATACTCAGTAGAAAACCTGGGCATATTAGCTCACTCTCCTGCTTTTGGTTAGTGTCTCCAGCATTATAGACTGCCTCACTGCAAACTGCTGACATTCCTCTTCCCATTCCCAAACAACTGCCAATCTCCCAAATTAAACACTCCTACAGCTGTATGAGTGCACTGCTGCACGAAGCAACACATACTAAATCTGAAACCCTGCTGGAAGCACTTCTGCACCAGCCCTGCGAGGACACCCATGCAATGCCACGCCAGCCAGGGCCAAAGGCTCCTGCTGCTTTGGCAGGCCAGGTTCTGAGCAAGTGGCTACACTGGGAAGAGGAGCAGACCTTCCAGGGGGCACACCTGCTTTTGCAGGGAAGCAAGAATAAAGAGTACCCTTGCAGATGGAAATGCTAGAGGTGAGGATCTCATACGAGCCCCCCCACAGAAGTAGAATAGGGAACTTGACTTTGCTGTTTATTGCCCCACCTGAGAGATGTTTTGGGCTTAACTTTTGGGCTTCACAATACAAAAATAATAATTCACTTTTAAAAGTATTTTAAAAATATGCTCCTATAAGCAACTATATAACCCATTGTGCTGGTTTTGGCCATTGAAACATGACTTTGCTCTGTCTGTAAAAGAAAAAGCTTATGCTGAGACACACCAGAGTGGCCCTGAGCTAACCATGAGCAGCCAGGCAGTTACCGCAGCTCAGGTGGCCTGCAGTAACTCATTATTTTGAATTATTCTTTTTTAACTGTTAATCATTAAGAAATTTTTAGACATTTTGTCTCTTTGCAAAATTAAACATGAAAAAAGTCTCTTATTTACTCCTTTACAAAAACCATACAATTTCAAAACAAATAAAAATGAAACTTTTTCCACCATATTGAGGCAGCAAATGCAGCCCTAAATTATGAGCTATAAAGCTTTTTTTATACTAGTATATTAAGAGTACAATTGTTCACATTACAAAATACCTTACTAAATCCTTAAAACTGTAAAAATACACTCTCCCTTAATGTTACTCCAATCACTTACAAACATAAAATTATACTGAAATTCTTTGGAATACTTTAAATTTTTTTTCTCCAGGGATGACATATGTTTCTAATAACTTGCCACTGAGCAAACAGATTTAACAGGGTAGCAGCATGCTGAGAAAGATAGCAGGATTTTCAATTTTCAGATGAAAGCAGCTCTATTCCCTGGCAGCCCTACTCCTAACCCCTTTAGGCCAGATCAAATTGTATCTGAGTCTAACTGGTGCCTGTCTTCAACTTCAGTGGAAGTTGAATTGGGTTTTTTACATACCTGCAGTAAACAATTTGAAGCTTATCAATTAGAATTTTTTAAATCAGTACTTATACCAGAGGGAATCCGCAGCAATTAACAGGATTTCTGGACTTGGTTATTTACATATGTTTAGCTAACAGATGACCCAGTTTTTACCAGAGAATATCAGCCATCTAATTCAGCAGACTCACAGACTAGTTTAGATTACCAAAAGGAAAGTGTTATGCAAATTACACAACTCTCCCCTGCACCTACTAGCAACAGATTTTTAAATCCATTACATTAATTTGCACAACAAAAATCTATGGTACTGTTTCATAAGGTTAGGAATAATTTGCAACACACATCTTACCTTTGGCTCCCCTGTTTTCACACAGAAAATAATGCATCTTTCATCTTTAGACACTTTTGATCTATATACTAATTTGAAGCTAAACCATCTGACAATTCCCATGGCTCAAAAAGTCTCTTTTATACAAGAAATATAAGAATATTTCTACATTTCACAGAGCTCTCTGATAAAATGTTTACCTATTATTTTCATAATTATGGGTCACATCTGATCAGTCTCATCTAGACACCAGGGTGAGGAACCTCGAACAACACTGTAATCACTTGCACTGGAATTCTTGTTAAACTAAGTTCCTGCTCACACCAGGAAGCTTTCTTTCACACTTGATTTAGTTCAACTGTTTGAAGAGCTAACCCCAACTTTTCTTCACATCTTCATGTAATTTCACTCACACAGCTGGTTTTTTCCCCTAAATAACTTCTTAATGTGCAAAAAAAGACATAAATTATTTTATCAAGTTGTCTAAAAATATTGACTTGCTAAAAAAATAAGATTTTATGATTAATGGGAAATATCTGAACATACACATGTGAACATATGAAAAAAAAAGACCAAAGCTCTAATACCAGAGGTCTGTATTTGACAAAGATTCAACAAAAAAAGTAAATGAGCATTGCAGCTGCATATATAATGTAAATGGTAGCTGCTACATTTTTGTCCAGCTTTTCTGGGTTTTTTCTGATGAAAATATTTTCTTTCTGGGAAGTGCTCAGTGGTTTGGATCTGACATTTATCTAGAAGCTTTATGAAGGAAGAATGAAACTATATTTAGCTCCAGAAATCTATACTTTTTGATGTATGCAAAGCTGCAAAATAATCAGAACTAATCTTAATGAGGAAAACTTTTATCAAGTGAACTTCTATCTGTTCCCACCCAAATGGGACTAATTTGTTCAATTATCTGTAAAAATACCAGTCAGACACTTATACAAAAGCTTCTGAAGCATATCTGTTCAATTAACAACCATGCAAATGCCCAATCATTCAATCATGCCAGGGGCTGATCCCCCAAGCATCTTCAAATCTTTCATAAAAAGCCCTATCAGTTATCACTAAGGGACCTTTTTTTTTTGCCCCAGCCTGAGCCGACAGTTTGGAATAGGTGGTGGGAATAGAAAAGAGGATAGGACCTTATTTCTCCACTATACTGCTAGCAGAACCACTGTTCTGTTAGTAGAAGGAGGACTAACACAGCTAACACACACTGATCCTACTCTTCACACATCCCTGACCGTATTCCTTCATAATGAGGAGCTCAGGAGTCTTACTTCAAGTAAGGCTCATTGGGAACTAGGGAAGCTAGCTGTTGATGTGTGAAGGCACACATGCTGAGGGAGCTCTTCTGGGAAAATAATTCCTTCTTCTTTTCACCTGAACAAGGACTGCAAGATTCAGCTTTGGGACAGAGCCTTACGAAGTTTTCTTAGCTTCCACTGTACTTATAGAAGGTTTGGGAGTACTTGGATTTTCCATGCAGTATTAGCATTTTGCAGAACCAGGTGCCACATCAACAACTAGATGGATCTGTGCGCATTCGCAAATTGAATCTCTAACCCAGGAAGTTAAGACAGAGAGCATGTTTAACATCAAGTGTAATATCAGGTATGTATGCAGAGTGTGTAACAGCATGTATGCAAACCAGGCTCACAGGCTCTCTGAGCTGTGTGCCAAGCAGAATACGGCCAGATGACAACAAACTTTATATGCATAAATGTACCTGCCAAAACACTTTTGTATTTGTTGTGATGAAGAATCTGATAAATGTTCAAAACACAGCGAGTAAGAATTTGATACTTGGTATTGTCAGGGCACTGTACACCCTTGCCATTCATAAGCATCTATAAGAAGAGAAGATCTTGCTACTTTCATTGTACTGGCCCTGTGAAGACTCATGATGTTGTTAGGTCAAATTCTGGTATGACAAACTTCAGCAGAGACAAAACTTGGTCTTTAAGAATGTATGTCAAGTACCCATAATACCTAGGAGGGAAAATTCTAAATGTATAAATGTAGTTTTATTACACATCTCTTATGCAAATAACATTCACACACCACTTATTCTGAAGTTTAAATATATGAAAGTAGGAAATGAGAAGTTAATAACAAAACCAGAAGTCACTTAGAAACTAACTTTCTCCAAAACCAAATACCAACTTTTTGAAAGCAGGTAAAAGAGTTTAAAAATTATTGAAACATAATTAATAGTTTCAAATGTAAAATACTTCTTTAATAACAACTGCATTATTCTTATTTTTCCTGTAGAACAAAAGAATATGGACTGCAGAATATTGCTCATGTAACTGGGCCATGCAGTTTGGAACTTAATGGATTTGACTGTGGTTTATGTAAGGTGTTGCAAAACCATCACAATGCCTACAATATAAAGAATTTCATAGAATCTTGTCTATTACATTTATTTCTACAGTCAGCAAAGTAATATCCAACAAGGCTAAAAAAAGATCCACCCAGAGCTACAAAACTGCTGCTACCATCATCTTGGTTCTACAGCAGACCTCGGGGCTTATGGTGCCCAGTGGGTCAGGGACGTCCCTGCCGGTGCGAGAAACACGTGCAACAACAGTGTGGGATTACCCGGTATAACTTGGCCGTTGTTTAGCTCCTTATATGAAACCATCTTAAACGACCTGAAATACAGAACTCTGTACCACTCAAGAGTTAGGCAAACATTGTAAATCTTGTCTTTTACAAAGGGCAAAATGAACCAAAGAAGTTGAACTCATCCACCACAGTGGCAGGGGAAAGAACAGGAGTTAGAAGTGAGCGAACTAATGACTGCTAACATCACAATTAATTTCATTTTGCAAACTGCTTCTACCATTTCAAGCCTCACTGTCAGCAACGGTCATTTTCTAAAATCAAAGACTAATTTCTTTCATCTCATCAAGTCACAGGAATTGGATGAAATTACCAAGGATATAGGAAGAAATAAAAAAGTAAAACTGATCTCCCATACTTCTGATGTTTTTGACCTTACATCTGCTTTCAAATGTAACATAAATGAGTAAAGGTGGATAGCACTCTAATAGCTAAGCATGTAAAGACTTCTAATACATAACCCACTAATATTCACTAAAGACACACACCTTCCCCAGTATGCATGTTACCAATAATAATGTTACGTTAACAACATTAACATAAAATGCTATTAAAACCCAAATGTTAGATGTCCTTGCCTCTAAAAAGACTTACCTATCTGCATAGATCTGCATGTTCAGACATTATCAAAACATAAAAAGTCCACAATCTAAAAGGCAAACCTGAAGACACTTGACGAGGCAAACAGGTGTTTGTCAGGAAACTAAAGTTTTTGATGTAGGTCTTGCACCACATTCACGCAGAAGTGCTGGTTAGCCAAGGCCTCAGAACTGCCGTGGAAGGCAGCAGCTGACCTGCAGGGCAGCACAGCTGGGGAACCCAGCACAGTGACAGCAGCCGCGAAAGAACCATTTCTTGAGGTCTCCAAGGCCAATATACCCCTTCCCCACCGATTCCCTAGGAATTACATATTCGAGCATACATGAAGAGCTCCTGGCAGGAATCCCATCTTTAATAAATTAACAGCAGTGTGATATCGGCCTTTTCCCAAGATTCTTTCACATGACATTGTTTAATCTCTCCCACTTCAGCTGCACCCTGTTCATAAAGCGGGGAGCAGCCTGGGAGCACATATCCTGGTGTCTGCACGCCACTGCCAGCTTCTTTAAAGAGAAAACTAAACCTCTTTAGCTCAAAGTATCAGACTGAGATCCTTTAAGAAAAAAAAAAAGAAAACCGACAGAAGAGTGCCACTTTGCACTAAAATTCCCAATAACCAGAAAAAACACAATCAGATCAGCTGATAAGAAGCCGAGCTGACGTTTCTGTGGTTTGGAAAAAAAGAACTGCCTGATACCGAGCGGAGAGGCTGCGGCTCTCCCGGTGTTTACCTTCCCCGGCACCCGGCGAAGCGCCCGGCGGCAGGGACGTTTCTGCACTTCCACAGGCTCCAAGTTCCCCTGCAGCCCCCCCCGGGGCTCCGCCGCCACTGCCCGGCCCGCGCCGCGCCCGGCGGACGGAGGGTCGGGCGCGGTGTCCGCGCACTCCCTC
>VYXF01000345.1:470942-481016 GCA_013397295.1 Polioptila caerulea
GGGCGCGGGGGCTGCGCTAGCGCGGCGTGCCGTGCCGTGCCGTGCCGTGCCGTGCCGTGCCGTGCCGTGCCGTGCCGTGCCGTGCCGTGCCGTGCCGCCGCAGTGCCCAGCAACGCGGCAGCCGTAGAATAAAGCTCCAGTCGGTCAGCGCGGAGACGGCGCGGGGACAGCACTGCTGTGGGGCCAGGTGTGCCTGCGGGCCCGCCACGGCCCCCGCGGCCAGGGCTCCGTGCCCCGCCACAAACACGGTCACTTCGGCCGCTTGGCCCCAGCCATCCCCACCGAAGTACCGGGGAATTTACAGTGTTGTTTCTCATCTTGAAATCAAAAGCCTGTTCAGGAACTCGTGACTCACGGTCTTCTAAGCAATTAAAGCATCCATCAAAATAGGTATTTAGATGCTGTGAATGAAGTTAGAAAGGAAAATCAGATTGTGGCTTCTCAGTCAGCCAAGGAGAGGGAGTGTCATGCTCCCAATACAGAAAGATGGACCACATCCTGTCTTGGGGACACTGATACCATGCAATAATGCAGTGGGGAAAGAAGATCTTGTCCTCCAATGTTTCCAAGGCTGTATTACCTGGTCCAAGCCAGGAAACAAGGACAGTAGTGCAATTAGAATGAGAGAGTTGCATAGAAGTTGCAAGTGCTCTCAGGTTGGTACCTCCAACCAGTGCTGCGTAGTCTCATATGACCCATATATGGCTGTTCTCATTTCTATTTGCAGTTGACATGGGGTTTTCAAGCCTCCTTTCATGGTTACAGCTTTTTTTTCTGAAAGTTTTCTCCTAACTTTGGGTGTCTAGCCTATGTTACTCTGCCAAGTCTTGGATGCACTTCCAGTTGGCAGCCTTGCATGTCCAACCATCACTGGTGCACAGAGCCACCTCTCTCTGAAAGATGCAGGTAGACTAACTCTGCTCGGTTACAGCTGGCCCTGGACATAATCATTCCACTTCTGAAAGGCAGCAGATAGGCTGTCTTTGTCTAGCAATTCCACACAGTCCTGACTTGCTGTGGATCTTGCCTCTCCCATGTTTTAGTCCTTTCTCTTGTCTTAGCACCCAACTAAGCAGCAGCAATACTGAAAAGGGAGGCAAGGCACTGACAAAGCCAGGCCATCACACAAAAAAGCTAAACTATTCAGAACTTGTCTCATCTCCTTTGCCTCAATCCAGGGAACTAAGCCTCTGGTAAGGCACTAAGGATGCTAAAACTTATGTTTAATTTGGAAGTATGAAACTGCATTCCTACAGTATTTCCTGGGAGAACAGGTTTCTTGACAGCCAGTTCAGGAGTTTGGACTACAACAGGAACCATGAATATCAGCAATATCAAAATATACTTGGCTTGAAGTATACTTTGGCTATCCTGGCCAAACACTAAGCTAACCTGACAATGGTGTCAGAGGGTTGTCATAGGAAGAATGATCAACTGTTAGCTGCATCCTTCCTTCCAGCTCTCCCTCAGCCATTCTCCTGACCCTTCACTAGGAACAAGCCATCCTTGAAACAAGCAAAGGCAGCTTCTCAACACCATTAAGCAGTCTTGCCTGTCTCCCCCACATCCTACCCAGGGCTAGCCATTGTTCTAGAAAAAGGATCTGAGATCCTGAAATCCCCAAACCAGACACAGCTTACCATTAGTCCTGACTCAAACAAGAGAGGAGAGAAATGCCAACTGCACAATAGCAGAGAGGAGGGTTCCTCTTGCCAAGCTGAGGCAGGAATGCCAAACAGTTCTATTATCTTGCCAAACAGCTCTTGGACAAAGTCAAACAGCAGTTGCCAAAATGATAGCAGGCACCATTGAAACAGATAAGAGAATCTCAGTGATTCTTTCTTGGAGAACTTAATTTGAACAATCTTAGAAGTGGATGGGAAGACTAAAGGAACTGTAGCAGCAGCAGAAATAATATGAGCCTGCAAACAGTCTATATAGGAGAGGCAGGAGTTGGGAGTGATGATAATTGAATGATCTACAAGAAAGCAGTATGAAATGGTGGCACAGCGAGAGCTGGGATATCTTCCTCACTTTGAATCAAATGCAGCCTCCTCAGACCTCAGTGCATCATATCTTTCTGGCTCACTTCTCACATCACCCCATCCAGGTACTTGCATTATGTCTGGTAATGTCCTGAAATTGGTCCTTGAAGAGGTGTGCACGCAGCACTACCTGGCTGGCCAGCCAGCCCTGCTGAGTGAGATAAAAGCTACGCCTCCCTACTCTCATTTCTTCAACCCATGTTGTTACTGCAAAGCTCAGCATATCTGAAAATAATTTTACATAACTAGTCTCAGTAAAAACTGAGGGTTTTTTTTCCAGTATCCTGCATTATTTACACTGCCTTTTGACAGCAAAATAGCAATTGTTTTCCTGATTATTTTTCTTTGTTCAACATATATGTTTCCATTGGCATTCTTGGAAATATGGGAAGCTGATGGGCCTAATGAAGGATGGATTTGTGAAAAGGTTATCCTCATGTATGAAACTTCATAGGATGAACTGTAAAGGAAGAGGGGCAGGCAACAGGAACCACAGAAAGTTGAGACCAGGAGCAAGAGATTAAGCATAATCTTATTGCTTTCACATCAGCAAGAATGTACATGTAAGCAGAAAGTAGCTGGGTGTTTTACATAAAACATCCTGCCAGAGCATCCCTCAGAATTTGGCCCTCCTGGTTCCCACGGGCAAATGAACAAACCATAGCAGGCACTGACTCTATTTCAGCTTCCTACTCCCAGGCTTCAGCCATCTGCTCCCCCTTACACTCACAAATTTAGTGCACAATACAGCAGTAAAACAAGATCCCAATATGGAGGCTATTTTCAGGCTCACTCTATGAAGTCTCCATTCTGGCAAACTATGATGAAAACAGTGATGACTTAGACTACTTTATGAACAAAGCCATGAGATGCATTTAAAATCAGCTAGTAACAAGGACAGAATAGTGAATCCCCTGATTTTGGCACACTAGAAGAATTGTGCTGCCCACTGCCAAGCTAAAACTATGAAGACAACTCTGATTAAAGAGAAGAGGTTGGTAATATTCCTTCTACCAAAATTCTGTACAATAGAGGAGGGTGGAAGTTGAGCAGAATTTACTATGACATTCCCTATATTCATCATCTGAAAGTAGTGTGGGTTGGGCATTTTGTAAAGCGACAGGCAGGTGTCACATTCCACATCACAGCGCTAGCTCTCAACTTTTCTACCCCAATAGGCAATGGTAAAGTAGGAGTCATGTTGGTGATCTAACTTGCCAAATAATGAGCTTGTTTAAAGACACTCAAGAACACTACTTTTCCCGTTCTCAAATCCTTTTTCTGCTGATGTTCTTCTCATCTTTGCTGCATAAGTCATGTCACTAGGCATTTGTATAGCTGACATCCAGGTACTCTTTGGAGTGGAAATCGTTCATCTACAATTCATACAGTTTCATCAGATCTGAAAAATTACCTAGAAATGGGACAAATCCTCCTAATGTAACTCCTCTCCTATCTGCTCCCTCTTTTCTTGTATGGAGTTCATAATGAGTAGATAATGCTATTCCTAGAAGGAATCTGCAGGAAACTGCAGCAAATTTTATACCAAAGAGCCATTTGGAAGAGGTCTGCAAAATGGTCTGAAAATGGCACCTAAGAAGCAGAAAGAAAAGATTATTAAATAACCTTACAGTATCAAGGTAAGAGAAGCCTTTTGGCAGCAACACTGGGATTTTTGGAAAGGGAAATCTAATTTTGGAAAAAGAAGCCAAGTCCTTAGAAAAGTTGCCTGCAAGCATTCCTAGAATTCAGCTGGGCTGGCATCTCACAAAGCTCTGGAGAACTGAAAAGCACTTTGGGACACTAGGCAGCAAGCCTGTGAATTGGCTGGCACAAAGACTACATTGTGTACTCATGTTAATTTAACCGATATTTGCTCGTGTAATCACCACTGAACCAAATTTATACTGCCAGATTTTCAGTCAATGTGCAGATCTAAACAAACAGTCAAGCACAATTGTCAGAACTCACAGAAAAAATAGGCTCAGTGGAAACAAGAAACTCCACTGAAATTGTCAGAGGACCTATGGAGGATCATTTGTGCTCCTGGAGCATCAACACACCAACACAGACCTTTGTGATCAATTAGCTACAGTCTAGGGAAAATGACCACAAAGGATTGCTGCAATGCTGCCAGACCACAGCTGCCCAGTGAAGTTTTCCAAACTAGGAAATGGATGAAGGAAATCTGAAGTTGAGGGGATGACAAGGATTATTTTACACTTAACTAGAATAAAGACTAGTAATTTAGAGTAACTACGAAATGCAAGAAGGCCAATTGGGATGCTTACAAGGTCAGGCTTGCAAAAAGCAATTTAAAAATAGAGGATTAAGTCCTGAGCCACCAAATTGTTAATGATAACACTCACTGGTAAAGATACACCATCTGAATTAGGCTGAAATGGTTCTGTAGTTTTAGAATAATATACTGTCAGTAACCATGAAGTTAATAGTCCACTAAATTTCATTGATAATTATCCAATCAGTATTGGGAACATTATTTTGCAATTGCTTTGGGTAATCTCCTCTAAAAATGTGGTCTAAGTGAACCAACACTGCTATAACCTTAAAAAATTGTTTTTCCTCTGGACCAGAAATCATAATAGCAGCTGCACAATTGTGGTGGCTTTCTTGCAAAGAAAAGATGAGAAACAGAATGAACTGCTTCATAAGCAACTGTAGTTCACATAAGCTATCTGCAGCCATAAATTTACCAGCAGCTAACGTTGCTATATTCATCTGAAAACTGCTGCCACTTGGGAAAAACACATCTCATGTCACCCTCTATGTTCAGAGCCATTTCAGCATTTAGTCTCAAAATGCCTCTGAACATGAGTCAGAGCCCTCAACTGTTACACTTCTCACAGACTTGAAATAAAAATGAATCCCTGTTCATTTCCAAGTGAATGCCTAATAGAAGAAGCCATATTTGATAGACAAACCACAAGCTAAAATGCAAGCAAGCAGATTTGATATTAGGTGCAGAAGTGAGAAGAGAAAATGAAAACAAGATCCCAAAGGATTTTTTAAAACACTTTACTACATATAACTAAGAAGCAGCAATGAGTAGTTAAAATTTTCTGGTCATGAACTGAGAATTACTGTTATCTGAAATGCTTATATGCAGTTTGCAGTTAGTATTAAACTCTCGGCATATGACTGAAATTGAAGAGTACCATCCATTAAAAAGCCAAGGTATTATTTACTAAGAAAAAAGATATGACAAAGAGAGAAGACATTTCATGTGTCATGAGGAGGTGTATCAAAAGGCATAACTGCCAGTCAGCGCTTGAAGATCAGTATCCTGTCACATAAAATGTGGCAGCATCTCTGTATGGACTACAGAGAACTAAATCACATTGATGAAAAAAAAACTGATCTCTTATCAGTGTAAGTGATACTCTGGTTTCTGTAGCACACTCAACCATACTTTTTACTTTGGATATTAGAACATGAGTATTGACAAGTGCACAGGAAATGACTGCTCTCTCAGCTGGATAAGAACTCTATGGACATGATGCAAGGGTTTTAACTTGTGCACATTTGCTTTTGAGCAAATTTTGTTTGAGGATGTGGTATGATGCATCTGGATGTTTGCTGTAGTATGTCACACCTTTTGAAGAGGAGCTGTAAACCCTACCAGTGGTTTAGTGTAAGAAAGAAAATTCAGCTTTACAGAACTTGACAACACTGTCTGGTCAGGAAAAAAGAATTCTTCTGTAGTATACCCTCAGGAAGTTTGCTGAGAACACCAAGCTGAGTGGTGCGAACAACACGCTGGAGGGAAGGGATGTCATTCTGAGGGACCTTGAGAGACTTGAGAGGTGGGTCTGTGTGAACCTCATGAAGTTCAGCAAGGCCAAGTGCAAGGTCCTGCACATGGGTTAAGGCAATCTCAAGGACAAATACAGGCTGGGAGGAGAATGAATTGAGAGCAGGCCTGCTGAGAAGGACTTGGAAGTGCTGGTGGATGAGAGGCTGGACATGATCCAGCACTGTGTACTTGCAGCCCAGAAAGCCAGTTGTATCCTGGGCTGCATCAAAAGAGTGGTGTGTAGGTCAACGGACATGATTCATCCCCTCTGCTGTGCCCTTGTGACACCCCACCTGGAGTACTGTATCCAGCTTTGTGCTCTGCAACGTAAGAAGGACATGGACCTCTTGGAATGAGTCCACAGGAGAGCCATGAAGATGATCAGAGGGATGGAGCACCTCTCCTGTGAGGAACAGTTGAGATCTTTCAGTTTGGAGAAGAGAATGCTTTGGAGAGACTTTATTGTGTCCTTCCAGTACCTAAAAGGGGCCTACAAGAAGGCTGGAGAGACTTTTTACAATGGGTTTTTTAGGAGGAAATTTTTTACTGTGAGGGTGGTGAGGCACTGGAACAGGTTGCCCAGAGAAGCTGTGGCTGCCACATCCCTGGAAGTGTTCAAGGCCAGGTTGAATAGGGCCCTGAGTAACCTGGACTAGTGGAATGTGTCCCCCATGTCAGGGGGTTCGAAGTAGGTGATCTTTAAGGTACTTTCCAACCCAAACCATTCTATAATGCAATTCAACTCACACTTCACAGTTCATAAATTCTGGAAAAACACCACACAGATTGAGGGAAACCATTTTGGTGTTTGAAAGCATGAAATTACGTTTTTGTTGTTTAAACAGGTTCTTGTGGTTACCTTTTGTTAAGCTACCAAGGTAATCATTAGACACACATGATGTCTCTAAAACTGAAGGTAATTACTGAAAAAAAAAAAGGATGGAAAGATTGGAAGCCAAAGCTGTATTATTTTCTTTACAGAGAAAATACTGAGGGAGCCAGTCCCTTCACAATGGTGCCCAGTGACAGGACAAGAACTACACATAAGAAAACATTTCTTTATTCTGATGCTAACTGAACATTGGTAGAGGTTGCCCAGAAGGGCTGTGATTTCTCATATCCATAGAGATATTCAAATGAACTTGGTTCTGGCAAGGCAACCTGCTCTGGCTGATCCCACTTTGACAGGAAGGGTGGTCTAGATGATCTCAAGAGGTCCTTCCCAACCTTGACCCTACAGTGATACTGTGCCACTCAAGAGGGAGCCCAGGGGTAGATACACCTGCAAAGCACTTTCTCTGCAATTTCTGTGGGAGTAAAATTATTTTGACTGAGTGATATTAAGATACAGGGATATTATGGCACCTATAAATATGTCTGCTGTGAGAGTTAGTATCTTTTATATCTGTTCTGCATTTGGGGAAGGGACCAACAGTGTGACATCACAACGTTCTTAGGACTATGAGTTAGAATCTGCAAAA
Organism: Polioptila caerulea; assembly: GCA_013397295.1. Taxonomy (NCBI): domain Eukaryota; kingdom Metazoa; phylum Chordata; class Aves; order Passeriformes; family Certhiidae; genus Polioptila; species Polioptila caerulea. The sequence continues at coordinate 478,283 of VYXF01000345.1, forward strand.
TCAAGAGACAATCACATAGCATGACTGAATACTTCCCAGTATGACTAACCTCTGTTTGGGGAAAGAAAGATACAGTCTAGAATACTGCCTTTAAAAGCTAGTTCCAATTCACCATATGATCTTTTTGCACTGTCAGAAAGATGGGAAAGCTGTAACAGGGAATTTTATGAGATGGATTATACTTCAATGAAACCGCTATAATTGCTACCCTTCATTTGAGAAAAATGTTCAAGACAAGAAACTCCTTACATCTAAACTACATCCTCCACCCAAACAAAGGCATATACTATTACTGAAAAGACAGACAAATAGAATAGTAGGGATTTTCTGGATACTGCTCTGTGAAACATTGCGTGCCTGGCTGAAATCCACGGACCAGAGAAATGGCTTGTATCTGCTGCATTCAGGGAAACTGTACATTACTCAGCACAGGACACTATTTGAGCCTTGTTTGTTTAACCTGACTTTATCCTCAATGTTCTCTAATAAATTGCCAGGTGCAGTGTTCTTGCTAGCCACGTGGACAAACTGAAGACAATCAGGTTAGGAAGTCAGATTGTCCTGACTTCTATTCTTGAATTGATCCTTACTGGTTTCTATGATTTGAAATCCTGTTCAAATAACTTTTTTACAGAACTGTGGTGCAAACACTAACTAGGGATTTAGTCTTAAGGATTTAACTCTAAATTATTATTCTACTGTAGTAAGATCAATAGAAAAACATGTTTGTTTTTTTTTCCCCTAATACAAAATTCTTCTAGTCTCCAAAATGCAGCTATTTTAGGATGGTATCAACATATCTACAACAACAGAGCCTGATAAATTACCCATCTGTCATAGCTGATCTTTTTCTGGATGATCTCTGACAACCTTCACTATTTTGTAAATTTTTGTTGTAGACAGTTCCAAAAGGCTTCCATCAGTTGTGGATTTGGTGCCCATCATAATAGATTATACTGTCATTTAGCAAAATGGCCATCATTAGAAGTTCAAATTCTAGATACAATTTTCTAAAAGCCTCAGAATCAAAAATTGCTGGATTAAGCAATAATAACTGAATTCAAGAGCTCCAGATTGCATTTTTATTATTAGTCCTACCTTTCAGGATCCGTAAAAACTCCTCTGCTTTAAAACACAGATAGAAGGGATTCTTAACAATTGATATGCAAAGTATACTGGAGTGCATTGTCTCTGTGGCTTGGCTTGTAGTAGTTTGCTGATTTTACTGCACATATTCTTGTATTATACTGTGGTTATTCATACATTTTTAATGCATATTCTCTTATAGCTGGAAACCTTTTTTGAGGTGGGACCATCTCATAAGACTATTCATGAGATGATTGCCTGCAGGAGCTTAATCCATCTCTGCAGCTTGCGTTGGTGGCTCTGTGTCTCAGGTTATGTGCATTAAGAGGAAAGGTGTCCACTCTCATCCTTTTCTCCCAAGAAGACACAGCAGTGATGCAGATCAGTTTGCAGCATAAACTCCCTGAATAAGCATTGTCTATCTGCTCAAAGGAAAATACAGAAAGCCAGGTGGAACCATCCCAGAGACACAAATTTGATATATATGCTGGCAGATGGACCAATTTATACAGTGAGCTTCCCAGCAGTCAGCTTATCTACACTGTTAGGAATATGAAAATATTTTAGCTATAAAGACCACTTACCAAAGAAAGTGGGTTTATCTTTCATTTATTCTGGGTTCCTGTATTCATTCAGTTATTGCTTCACAATTTTTTGCTGCTCCAGTTCTAGTTCCAAGCTCAAATGTCCTAATGAGAGACTCTAACTCCAGCCCCCAAACAATCACTTCAAAATATAAATGCCATTTTATTTTTTCTCTTACTTACTTGCTGCATTTAGGCATATCCCTGGCTACCACTGCACCGAACAACAAATTTAAGCTTCTAGCTAAAAGATCTGATATACTTCAGTTCTGATGACTTTCATGAAATGGAAGTTTACTGAGTATCAGTCTGGGTCTGATTTTAGCCCCTAGAGACATTAAAATAGCAGAAATTGTTATTCAGTCACAAATCCTAAGGCCATGAGGAGAAAATAATGTCCAGTTGGCCAGGAAAAGCTGTCCAGCTAGCCTTTTAAGGCAGCTCTAACTCCCTTTTGTACCTTTCTATGAAAGAAAGATCACAATATTTAATTAAATAAAGTTACATAGATTTGATAACGTACTAGAAGTTATTACATTAATAGAAGATAATACAAAAGACTTAAAATGGTACAAATTCTTCACTCAAGGTAGAAAATGTTTTTTCAGTGGACAACAATATACCAGCAACATAGCATGGTGACTAAGATTTTTATACCATTGGTCAAATCCTCTCTTCTCTTGTAACTCTAATATTCATAAAACTACTAATGAAGCCATGTTAGATTGTGAAACCTATTTCTGTATTCACAGCGTACTTTCATTTTGCAAGTCTCCTCAGAAAGACTGCTATCTTCTTTTTGTAGTAGGAAGAAAGAAGTACAGTTTTACACCCTTTTCTTTATAAGAAGTGCTTCTTGTTCCCTGTATTCAACTTGTCAGTCTATGGTTGCCAAATTTTCAAGGTACATGCCGGATCATTAAGAATATTGGTCAACTTGGGAGCTCCTGCAAAATTACAAGAACTATTTCACAGCTGAACCTAATTTCACCCCCTCTTTTTTTTTTTTTTTTTTTTTTTTTTTTTTTTTTTTTTTTTTTTTTTTAAACCAAAAAAAATTTCGC
>VYXF01000345.1:486636-498750 GCA_013397295.1 Polioptila caerulea
GAGGGATGGCTGGGGCGGATCGGGGAGGGTGAGCTGGGGTACGGGAGCCCACACATCCCCTTCAGCTGACCCTCTTGGTTCGCCAGTGCCAGAGGCTGCAGGGAACGGGTTTAATGTTTGGGGGGTTTTAGCGGTTGCTATTAAACCCCCATTTAGCTTGCATGTATACAGAACTGTCTTTATCCCACTGCAGGCTTACTCACCTTCAGATAGATGCTTTTAAAGCCTCATTCATTTCAGTCATGTTACCTCGTTTCCTCATCAGTATGTTTAGAGGTATGTGGTGGTCAGTAAGAAAGGCTGACTACTTTCAGGGCAGCAGAAAAGAAGTTCTGATCAGTTTGGGGGAATATATAGCAGTATTTGCAGGATTGCATCAATACAGCTTTTGCTGTGTCTGTGTCTGAGTTGGTGGACGTCAGCCAGATAGGTTTTAATGGTTGTGTCGTCATTGTCGTCCTACTTGGGATGATGTTGCAGGTTAGATCCTTGTGAAATATTAATGTGAATATGTAACTCTTAAAGCTGGTGTTTCAGAAATCTGGACATATTCACAGAGAAAAAAATGAGAGGATTATTTTTGAAAGGTACTGATGGCTTAAGGAAAACATGTTTAGGGTAGCAGTAGTTGATGTACTTTTAAATTGTGTGTTAACAGCATTGTTGCTATGCAGCTTTAACTAGTCCCTAGAAAAATATAAGGCCTTGTTTTACAGCTGCCTTTAGAGGCCAGGCTGATTTTGCTAAGCTATTGCACAGCAAATACAGAATTGCATGGAGACCAAGAGAAATTTCTAGGTGGATACCTTTATAACGAAAGCTAGAGAATGTAGACCTCATACCCTGTATAACCAGCTGATACTGTGCAAACAAAGAAGCCTATTTGGAAGTGCTTTCTAAAGGCTTCAAAACCCTTTCCCTTTGGATTATGTGGGAAAAAAAAAGAAATCTAAACTTACATAGGTTTTGTGGGCAAAATTTTCTTTTAAAATTTGGTAAATTTTCTTACTGTAAAAGTTGCATCCAGTTTTTGATTATTTCTTTTTGTTTAGTCTGCAGGACTCAGTTACAGAATTTTGGAAATGGATGTTATTATAAAATTGCCTTTGAACTGCCTAAAGCTAGCCAGAAAAAGGATCATAATTCTTATGAAATTCGGTTAATGGAATTTCCAAATCATAGTATAGCAGACTCTTAATATTTCTTTTTCATCTACCATTAGCAAGCTACATAAGTGTCATGCTGATATATATTAGTCTGTATTAAATTGTTATTTACAGTCTATACTAACTCCCATGTCTTGAATGCAAAATTTCAGCATTGCTCAATGTTTATCAAAGTTTCAGGCAAAGTTTTTTGTGAATATTTGTACATTTCAGGGCAGTCAAACTATGGTGTCATTATCACTGCATCGGAAAACATGTGGAGTGGGATGATCTGGGAAGGTCCAACTAAATACTACAAATCACAAAACAACAACAAAAAAAGGGTTTTCTTACTATTTACTAAAATTATTATTAAACCTGTTTTTTCAAAAAGAAATAAATCTTTTAAATAAATGGCAATGCTAAATTTTTTGTGTAGAAGTTTGTAAGTTCCTCTCTGAAGGCAAAGTGGCTCACATTATCTGTTCTTAAATTATTCCTGATTTAATGTTTTGAATTACTTGAAGAGCAGCCCTCCCCCCCATCCCCTCCTGTTTCCTCGTAGATGTAATAGGAGCACAAATGCCTGGGAAGGGGGTAGGAACACACACAGAGAAAAGCACATAGGAAGGTTGTTCTCTCTGTTCTTCCACCACTCACCTTTATGCTGAAATAGAGTGGTGCAACCAGAAATGTTTTTAAAAGGGAGCAGCTGGATGCATTTAAGGATGTGTTGGAAGTGCTAAATTCCAAATGAGGAAAGAATTCTGTAAAGTGTGTTTATCCTTGCTATGGATAAGGATCTATGAATCCTTGCTACTCAGGACTAAATATACTTTTCATATTACTTAGCACTTCCTATTTCCTTGAATGCAACTTCTGGGAAATAACTAAATGTGAAATAGTACATTGCTCTCTGGCTTACAGATAAGAGATGAAGGATCTTCTGTATTTTTAAGTTGAGTCTGAGACTTCTTGGGTGTTTTGTAGAAGTATTCAAAGTCTTTTCACACTTGAAGACAAGAAAAGTGCTTCTGCTCTGCTTCCTTTATTATTTCTAGTTTTTTTATAAGCACAGCATTACTTTAGGAAGTAGGGTGTTGTTCTAAGACATACCTGTAACTTTGCATCTCTTAAATATTTGAATTAAATAGATAAAACTAGCTAAAGTTTCTTTGTCAGGAGTGCTCTCTAAAGTCTGATCTTTAAACTTTTTGCTTTTGTGTGTGGAGAAAGCTTTACCGTTCTAAGGTGGGCAAGGTATTGTGCATCTGTAACAAAGATGAAGTTGTTAAGTTAGTCTAGGTAGTAACTTGACTGGTTAAATATGTGTAGGCAAGGGATCAGATTTTCCACTTGATCTCTCTTCTTGTTCTGTCATTTCATTAATCTGTTATCTTGTTGGCTTTATGGGCTGAAATTCTAGAGCTACAAAACATATTTTGAACAAAAGTATGAACCTGCAGCATGATGCAGAAGCAATAAAGAAGTGGAAGGAGAGTAGTAAAAAGTTTTAGGGAAGATTAGCTGGTATTATTTTTGGATTAAGTTACTGGAATGCTGCATGGGGTGGCCAGATCCTTACGTGCTCTCTGTTTATAAGTAGCTATCTTATGAAAAGGGAGAATTTGCCTGGCATGTAATGATGAATAGAAACATACAGAAAGGTCTTGTGGTCACTTAAAGACTTATGCTGAGATGTGTTGTAATTGATCAGGTATGGTAAACGTTATGTGTGACTTGTTTTTGTAATTTAATAAAGCATCAGTGTTTACTTTGAAGAAATTATATTATGCTAGCAGTGAAGGATTCAATATTTAATTGGTCATCCACTTTCTTTTATCATGTGGAAATATAAGGTGTTTTCTACTAAATTATACTTTTTGCAGTGAAAACTCTAATCTGATATTGAAGGTGACACATTGGGAAACAGTTTCCTTCTAGCAAGAAGGGAATTGCTGGTACATCTACCATGAAGTGTTCTTCGCTTAAAAATACAAAGAGACATTTATGGCAGGAAAATCCAGGTAGAGCTGAGAGTAAATTGAACTCAGCTGCAGTTATGGAATATGTGTATCTTCATGAACAGATATCTGAAGTGGCAGTGTAAATTTGTAACTTGCTTGACCCCAAAACAGCATTCAAGCAAAGATAGTAGGTTAACAACAAAAACTTCAAGTTCTTGATTTCCAAGAAGGAAATGAGTGTTAGTTTCAGAGTCTGCTGTGTGTTTCTGTGATTTACAGGCAAAAGGGAAGGAAAAAATAACTGTTGTCTGCCATACCTCTTAGACTTGTAAAGACCTAGTGGGTAGAGACCCAGCTCTCATGCTGGCTTTTATCATTGCCTGCCCTGGTGTTGTGATTTGTGTCAGTATATAGCAAGATACTGAGTAACATCTCTGAAAATTTCTTGCTCTTTGGAAAAGCCAAATATTTGGATATATTAATATTATTTCTTGCTATTTGGAAAAGCCAACAGATATTTAATCTTCAGTCTCAGAAAAACATCATTGCTGTAGTTTGTTTATATTTGGGCAGTCTTGGGTGCTAGATACTGAATTCACTAATGTGGAAACTTCTAGTGGTAACTGTGCTTTAGTGTTAGTAGGATTCTTGGTTTTCTTCCTTCTTATCATGTAGGATCAATGCAGGTATTTATAAGAATGGGATGTCTTCTATTATGGTTCCTGAGTCAGCAACATGTTTTTTTTCAATGATGTCCATTTTATGCTGGTATTTGTGGTTAACTTTTGAATTGTAAGAATAGTCCCATTGAAGTCAGTAGAGGTTGGGTGAGTGAGTGTGGTGGGATTGTTGTCATTGTTGAATCCCAGGGGCCAGCTGAGTACTGTGCAGTCGGATGCCCCACTCCCCACAGTGGGCTAGGAAGGAGAATTGGAAAAAAGTAAAACCCATGTGTTAAGAGCAGTTTAAGTAAAGTAAAATATAATAATGAAAAGGGAAATTACAAGAAAAGAGAGAGGAATAAAACCAGAGAAAGACAAAGGATGCCCAGTGCAATTGCTCACCGCCTGTTCATCTGTTCCCATCCCAGGAGCAATCAGCAGCTCCCAGCCAGTCCCCCCAGTTTCTGTACTGAGTGTGACATTCTATGGTATGGAACATCCCTTTGGCCACTTTGGGTCAGCTGTCCCAGTCATGCACCCTCCTGGCTTCCTGTGCATGTGCTTGCTGGCAGAGCATGGGAAACTAAAACGTCCTTGACTTAGAGTAAGCTATACCCAGCAACATCAGTGTGTTATCAACATTATTCTCAGACTAAATCCAAAACCCAGTCCTGTACCAGCTACTAGGAAAAAAATTAACTCTGTCCTAGCCAAAACCAAGGACAACTGTTTGTGTGAATAAAGCTTGAGTGTACTTAGTTGACTGAAAGGCATAAATGTAAAAAAAGGTGCAAACATAAGAATGTTTAAAGTGTCATTATTATATTGATACCGGTCTCTCCTCAGTCTCTCAGAAGGCCTGCATATGATTTAAAAAGTGTGTGAGGAGGGTTTTAGGACACTGGAGCTTGGGGCTGCTGTGCAAAAAGGGATCTTAGTAGGCTGGAGAAATTAATGTCCTGGCAGGAACCTTTTGAAGCTCACCTAAGAAAGTCCTGCACCTGGGAGGAAGTAACTCTGTGCATCCATATGTACAGTCAGGAGACTGACTGGAAATGAAGCAGTCTAGCAGGAAAAGAACTTCATGACCTAGTGGAAAGCAAGTTAAACATGATGGTGGCAAAGAAGTCCAACCACCTACTGGGCTGCATTAGCAAGAATATAGTCAGTGGGTTGGGAGAAGTGATTCTTCACCTCTGTCCTGTGCATGTGAGAACATGTGTGATGTTCTGTGTTCAGATACACTCTCAAAGGAACTGAGCAGAAAACTGGAGCACAAGATGTGTGAGAAGAGGGTGAAAGAGTTGATGTTGTTGAAAGAGCTATTGAGAGGGACATGTTCCTGTTACCTGTAAATACCTAATGAGAGGCTCCTGAGAAGAGCCAGACTTGTCTCAGAAGCACATGGGAATATAGTAAGAGGTGGCTGACACAAGCTGGAACATGGGAAATTCTGACCAGACACTGGAGAAAAAAATTACAGTGGTAGTAGTCAAACATTTAAACAGTGTGATCAGCAAGATTGCAGAATCTCTGTCCTTGGAGTTGTTGAAAACTCTACAAATCCTTCAACAACTTGCTCATATTGGACCTGCTTTAAGCAGGAGGTAGGGACTAGAAGCCATTCAGCTATGTCTACCTGTGGGACTTACTAGAATCTCTAGCATAAGTTTGGTTTTTAATTACTGTTTCTGTTTGTCAAAGAAACATAAAAGGGTTCCAGCTCTGTTGCCACATCTGGTAAAACTTTGCCCTGTAAATAAATTGAAAAATTTTAGAGTAGACCATTTCTTTTTCGTTTAAAAGTTTTCACTGTTGTGTCACAGGTTTAAAGAATTGTATGATAGGTTTAAAGAATCCTCTTCCTTTTTGAATTGGGGGCTGGATTTTTCTGGTAGATGAAAAGCTTTCAGGTTTTTTGTGTTGAACAAGTTCTGGTTTGGAACACTGAAAGTAGACCAATACAAGATTTGTACTACTTCTTTAAGCTTTGTTTCTCTGAAATGTGAAGATCATCTTAACTTTAAAATAGTTGTTTATGAGATCTTTTGTACATGGCCAAAAATGACTTTGTCTGCTGTGTTTTTAGCCATGCCTACAGTTTTAGGCAAGATGAGGTTTAGACCTGTTTCCTATAACTGCATAAAAAGAGTAGTGAAATGCCATTACTGTGCATCTTTAGTTTTCTTAATCCTGTCTGTGATGTGTTGGTTATGTCTTCTAGTTTGTACTGGCAAATAATGGAGAATGGTTCTGTGGTTCTTTGCCATCCAACAAGTTTTTCCATAAGGAGAGAGAAAACTGCGTGTTACTCTCGCATCTGGGATGATCTTTCAGAATTATTAGGTTATTTACAGCTAACACCTCTTTACCCAAACCATATAGCTGTTTTTCAAGTTCTGTGAATATAATACCAGTGCACTTTTAGGATCAGTATTCTGTAGATACTAATCAGTATTAGTATTAGGAATACTACTTAAACCTGTGATTTAAAATACACAACGTCAGTGATCATTTGACCAGACGTATGAGTTTGCCAAGTACTGGAAATGGGAATATTTGTGCAGAGAAGGCTAGATCTATTGCTTTTTCCTCTGTTCAGTTGGTGACTTTTTTATGTTAATGTGTATCCAGTTGGGTTCAGATTTCTAGTGAGTGGTCTGCATATCAGTTGGCAAAATCATAAACATTTTGGGAGTAAGTGGAAAACAGAAAAAGAAAGACTTAAGTCTGCATTGGAGTCAGACTTATTTGGTTGTCTTTGTTAACATCATAAAAGCCTGAGGAAAGAGAGCAGTCCCTGGTTACAGGAGTGTATTTGTTGGTTTAGGATGAGGGGATAGATTCTAGCTGATGGTGGTACCCTCTGATAACGACCCTCTGTGGGCCTGAAGCCGAGCTAGAAATTAGCCAATCCTTTACCAATTCCAGTCTTGCATTCTTTCTTCTGTGCTTGTTTCCAGGAGTTTGGCTGTATTAAAAAGGAAGTGTACAAGTCCTAAGGTTGGTTCACTTTATGTAGCGTGAGATTTAAATAAAGTTAATACTTCATCATAGTAAATTTGTGTAAATATAAACTGCAAGAAAGTGCTGGTTAACAGTGGTCTATGTTTTGCATTAAAATAGTGCAGGTACTTAGAGTAGTTCTGAAATACCTGTTAAATGATTTTAGATTCCTAGATTTCATAATCCTAGTGAGGATTGTTGTCATTATTAGACTTCATCACTTTTACAGTAATAGTTGCTGCTGGTATTAAATGGAGAAAATGCTTTAGGTTAATGTTTATTGTTAAGATGCAGACTATCTTGTTGACAAGCTAAGTAAAACTGCTGCAATTTAGATATAGAGAAGGAATCAATTTAGTTCTTTTATGGCAAAGAGTAGGAATTTTGGCAAATAATATTCTGTGTGACACTCTAGGGATGTTTCACAGAATCACCAAATATTCTCAGCTGGATGTAGTCCTCTGCTGCACTCTTGACTAATCCAACATTTTCCCTTGAGATTATTTCAGTGTTAATATTTGTAATATTTGAGTTGGGAGCACTTGAATATGCTGGCCCTGAGAATTTAACAAAACAGTATCTGCACCATAAATAAAGTATCCCTGTGAGTAGCAAAAATAACTTTGTTTAGTACCAGATCTGTGTTTGTTAATCTAGAATATTGCAAGAGAATTGTGCTAAAGTCATGGATTGCTCCTGTGTGTCCTTAAAAGTATTTGCACAGGAAGGAGATACTGTGAATGTCAATGGCTACAGAAGAAGCTTCATTCACTGTTATGCTTTATTGGATGCTTTGAAAGTCATTCCTGCAGTATAACTCCAGTTTGGCTATGCCAGTGTCTGAGAGAGTTGGGCTCATCCTATGTATCATTCTTCTGTTGGATTGCTAATAGGGACTGTCCTGTCTACTTTGTCAGAAAACACACACGAAACTAACTGAAGTTCATTATTTCATAATTTTTATTCATTATTAGCTGGTATGATCAACTGTTCAGATTGGGAAAGACTAATGAAAGACTGTAAGTCTAGTTATTTTAAAAAAGGCAAGTTTAAGGTGACATGCTTTCAGATTCTAAATATGTCTATTGAGTGTTTCAGGAAGGGAGGAAAAAACTCAAACCCACAAATACGTTAGTCCATATGTTAGTTGAACAGGTATTTTAGCTCAAGCTGAAAATATTTAACTTTTTATTTTTAGCTGAAAGGGAACTGTGAGAAAGTATTTTTGAGTTTTTGCTATGTTAGGATGTGTTAAAGTACAGGAGGCCACGATGAAATAAGGTAGCATACATGAATGGAAATTGTGGTTGCTGTGTTATATAGAGCCTTCATCGTGTTTAGGTAAGCCCTTCCACTTTAGAATAAGGGTGTCCGTGTGGGAAGCTAGCTGTTCTGAGCTATTTTCACAAGTCTTTGAGCTCTGAGACTGTGAGTGAATTAGCATAATCAATCTAAAAGGAACTGAATCCTGTGATGCCTTTATACGTAGAATTGCTAACCTAAGTAGGGTAGATACACAGAATTGACTGCAGAGTCTGCTTCAGATGGTTTTGTGTGTTCATAAAAGGACTAATTCAAAGGATGATTCAAAATTATTCTTAAAGCACGCTTTATCTGCAGGGTATTCCAGTTCTACATCAGAAACAGAACCATGCATAAAAAGATAGGAAAAATGCATCTTTTCTTTTCCCCCTTGCTTTCCTGAAGGGAACAGGAGTCCTTTGCACTATGCCCACACTGATGTCGAGTATCTTAGTGGGCTCAGATCACATTTGGTAGCTCTTGCACATGATTTATGCTCCGAGGTAGTGCAAGTATCTTGCATAGCTTGACAGAGCCTGTGCAGGGGCCCTTAGAGGAGTACAGGAGAGTACGTGTGCAGTTATGTACACACGGCTTTCATGGCACAGCTTCACCAGTTTAACCACACTGTTCCTCAGTGAGACAAGCAATGACTGTGTAACTGCACTTGGAGCTTATGCCAGGAGCACCATGTCGGCTACACCTCTGGTCTCCCTGACTGATGTGATGGTTTTGTCAGAAATAGTTTAGACAGACACTAGAGCTGATGTTTCAGAATTCTTTTACCTTGTCTTAAGGCAGTTCCTGGTAGCAGTGTCACATTGGTCTTCCAGACTCATCTCTTCTTCTTGCTTTTGTGCTCCTTCTCTTACTTGCAGTGTTTGTGGTGAATCAAATCAGGGGTTGGTTTAAAATGAAAGAATTGTCTTGCTAATATGTATTTATTTCAGATGTTTGCTATGCAGTTGTGTGAATGCTTACACAAAATCTTACCCCCTCCTTTACATTAGTTCTGCAGTCAGAAGGGTAGTAGGACCTTGGCTGCTGTTAGACTGGTTTAAGGCGCTGCAGAAGTACAGGTTCTTAAGTGTTTTGGTAGAGTGATGTTTGAACAGCTGAACATTAGCCAGAGTGGGTATTTACCTACCTTAAATTAAGAAAATTTTACTAAAACTTTGTAGTGCTCCAGGTCTAACTCTTGCAAAATAAGATGGTTTTAATATTTGAGATGTTTTGTGTTCTGACAGGAAGAATATCCCTCAGTTATTGTTCTTGTATATTTTGGTAATTACGAAAATTCTAGACTGTTTAACCACCAGTAATACAGAACTCACACAGTATTCATACTTGTAGGTCCTTAGGTACTTTATAATACAGGTTACTAATTAGTAAAATAGTATTTTGATCAGTAAATGAAACAAATGGTGTGCAAAAACAATGTCACCTAGTTTTACTAGAACAGATGTAACTCTAGAAAATATATGTTAATACAGGAATGGAATAAAATGTGAAGTATGGTAGAACTTCCATGACTGAAATTGTTAATAGGTTTAAAGAACACAGGAGCATTTTAAGGAAATGCATTTCGTGGTATCTTTCTTTGTTATCTAGAAAACTGCTCTTTAATGTGCTCTAGACGGAAGTGTTTCCTCTGTTCCCTGCCCTGCCCCAGACGCTGGATTGTTTCGCTCTGGCGGTGCTCTGTGCTTTGAAGGTCAGCAGGCGCTTGCTCTAGAGTGCAGATGTGATCTGCTGATCTCAGCTGGTCGTGCAGCGTGTGTACTTCATAGCACTGTGCTAATTAGGTGGCATTTCTGCTTCTCTAATAATAACAAGCTCAGGATATGCACTTGATTTTGGCTTTTAAGCTGGAGTGAGTCTGAAGGAATATTTTGGAAGTATTGAACTTGTTTGAGGGAGTGGCAGTGGGATTATAAAGTTTTTTGGGTTTTGGTTTGTTTGAGGGAGTGGCAGTGGGATTATAAAGTTTTTTGGGTTTTGGTTTGGTGGTTTTTTTTTAAGTTGAATTTGCTGTTTTGCTGCATGACAGTGCACTGCACTTTGCTTCCTAGTTGAGTGATGCCTTCTCCATTTTTTATGTTTCCTGTTTCTTGTGAAAGAGGAACTGAGTGGATGCAGTGTAGTTATTCTGGCCTACTCTGGGGTAGCAAGGAGGTCAAGAAGGGAGAGTGTTAGTTTGAAAACGAGGGAGATAAGAGGCTGGTATTGACTTCTTAGACAGCAGCTGAAGAGGCAAGCCTTTATTAGGAATCTTCCTTTCTGGCATATCAGTGAAGGAGGGAGACATGAACCACTTGGACTAAATTCAGAATGGTACCTTAGCAAATGAGCATAAGAAAATAACAAGATAAATATTGCAAACCAAAATTCCTTTGAATATTTATCCACAGATTTGCAAAGAGTTGGTAAATAGGATAAGAATTATGAACTTGGTTTTGTTTTTAAATTTAAGTAATTGTTTAATGGAATAAATTGTTGCTAAAATATTGGAGTCTTTTGCTCAATACAGCTTGACTCAGAGTACTTATGGCCTCGTGCAAAAATGTGCTGTGGATTTCACTGGGATGGTCAGGTGAACTTTTTCTGTAAATCTGGTGAGATATGTCCAGGCCAGATTTTGGTGTAGAATAACACTGTTGTGTTAGAATATAAAATTGGTAGGAGGGTAAAAAGGGGTTATAAAGCACTAGTAACTTTATAGTATAACAGTTTAATTTTGCTAGCATGGCTTCAGACTAGGGTGAAGGGTTTCTTACTTAATTTGGCTTATTAAATATTGAACCTTATAATAGTATAAAACGTTTGGATGTTCAAAAGTACCTACTTCACATTTGTAAATCATGGTTGTAATGAAGAAGTAACTAAATTTTTATTAGATTTTAGGTAGGTTCAAAAGTGGTTATTGCCTATTTACCTCATAGATGATTCAATAATTTTAAAATCCTGTCTGAAAGATAAAGAAGTAATTTTATTTTTTTTCTNAAAGAGTATGTTCCCCTTGAGACTGAAGAAAATAATTTTATAAGACCACAATCACAGACTGCAGGTAATTAATTCCTTTATGGAATTGTGGGGTTTTGTTTGGTTTTGTTTGTTTGTTNTATGGCCTCGTGCAAAAATGTGCTGTGGATTTCACTGGGATGGTCAGGTGAACTTTTTCTGTAAATCTGGTGAGATATGTCCAGGCCAGATTTTGGTGTAGAATAACACTGTTGTGTTAGAATATAAAATTGGTAGGAGGGTAAAAAGGGGTTATAAAGCACTAGTAACTTTATAGTATAACAGTTTAATTTTGCTAGCATGGCTTCAGACTAGGGTGAAGGGTTTCTTACTTAATTTGGCTTATTAAATATTGAACCTTATAATAGTATAAAACGTTTGGATGTTCAAAAGTACCTACTTCACATTTGTAAATCATGGTTGTAATGAAGAAGTAACTAAATTTTTATTAGATTTTAGGTAGGTTCAAAAGTGGTTATTGCCTATTTACCTCATAGATGATTCAATAATTTTAAAATCCTGTCTGAAAGATAAAGAAGTAATTTTATTTTTTTTCTGTGATTGGGGAAACAATTAGTGATTGAAAACATTTTGCATGTACAAAACCTCCTTCACAAACTTCGTCCTTGGTTGAGAAGATTCCAGAGAAATTTTTCAAGTTTATCCCTTAATCTTTGCTGAAATTTTTGCATGTACATTCTTTAAAATTTTTGTCATTTTCTTAAAACTCATTCTTAACATATAAGGGGATAGTCTTAAAACCCTGAATGATTACAGAGTTTTAATATATAGCTGATTTTAGTGCAATGTTTGTATGCATCATTTATCACAAATATGTGTCTTTTCAGGTTATTTTTTTCTGGTTTATTCTGTTTATATATATATATATATATAAACCTATATAAAATGTGTGTATATAAAAATAATTTTATAATAGATATATTTTATAAAATATGTGTGTGTATATATCTATATACACATGCATTTGTTTATGGAGTTTTCTATGAGTTC
>VYXF01000345.1:498940-598661 GCA_013397295.1 Polioptila caerulea
GTAATTCAGGAGTAGCCACTGGGTTTTAAATTCCAGCTCTAATTCTGTTTAAGGTGGTTTTGTGTGTGTTGTTTTTTGTTTTTATAAACCCAATTTACCACCTTGGCCATTACACCCAAAGATTTGCACATGGTGTCTGAATATGTAAGGAGGGACAGACCTAGAACATACAAAGAATAATTCAGTTTGACACTAACTTTATTATTTTAAAATGACATGCTGAAGTTATTAATATTGCTAATAAACATGATTCCCTTTTTTAGTTTTGACACCAATACTTGAAAACATAGTATGTTTGCTGATGGATGCATTTATATTTCTGTAGAGTAATTTATTATACAGGGAATAAAGATAGAATGTGAAGATACTGCCATGGGGGGAGTAAGTAGAGCTGGTTGGTTCTAGGAAAACTTTACTTAAAACTTTTTTTTGTATGTCATCATCATCCAGTATTAAGTTTATGATGTTTGGTAGCCATGGCTGACATGGAAATGTGAGGGATTTATTTGGAGTTTGGGTTTTTCTGCTTCTACTCAAGAGAGTTCAATATATGTCAAGACTGCTAACCATGTTTAAAGAATTAAAATAATTAAAGAAAATTTAATTAGGAACATCTTAATCTTTCATTTTTAGTTCAACCTACCTGTATCTGTCCATACAGCACCAGCTCTGATAATGGGCATTTTTATGCTTATTGCTTGAGGTTGACTCTCTGGTAGTCTCCTTATCAAAATAACTGAAGAATTTGGAGGTGTTTTTAGAAGGCCTAAAAGTTCTGATGTACTTATCATTCCTATTTCTGAAGAAAGGAATTTGCTCTACTTCAATCTTTATGAAGTAGACTTATCCCAGGATCAAACTTTGAATATATAATTTTCTTCTGCTTTTAGTAAATATAGTAAATAGCATTTTGTTTGTGAGAAATAAAATTTAGAAGAACAACACAGTTTTTAATAATTTGTTTTAGTGTGTTTTTTGTGTTGATATGTAATGGTTTTGTCTGTTTATTTTATATCAAGGAAAACTTTGGATTTTTGAGAGTAGAGGTACTGGACTAGTGAAGAGGATTAATAGGCCATGAAGAAATGAAAGAGATTTTTAAAGGCAGGTTGAAGAAGAGAGAAGGAAATGGTATTGAAGGCTCAGGAAAAAGGTTGGATTTACTGCAGAAAGCAGACAGGCTCTCAAATTGGGCAGCACCTCCTTTTTGAGGCCTATAGTCTATGGTGAGTAAGGAGAACAGAAGAACTTGTTATCTGTTGAGAGTAATATTATAGAGTCCAGCTGTTCTCTAAAATGATTTTAGCAGAAGTGAAGATGTGTGTTTAAGTCTTCACAGCGGCAGAACTTGTCAAATTTTCTGCTGGAGTGGATTGTGTGTTCTTTGCAAGTTACTCAAAGTTACTCAAACATAAAAGTAGACAGTATAATTCTGGATTGTTTTTTTAAGACAGGTTAAGACAAATAAAAATATTATCAATAAATAGTTACTGTCATAAATGTGATTTAGTGTGCTATCTTTGGAAGATGCTCATGGAATGACTTCATGAAGGATTGATTCATTTGAGTTTCTTTTCAGCAATAAAACTTTTAGTAGAGAATAAAAGAGCATAATATGAATCTTCCCCAAGTTGTCTGCATCATATTATTAGTTTAATCTCTTATGCTTGGGTTTAGTTTCCACAAGGCAAATAAAATTGGTTAAGCATGACTATAGCAGTGCAGAAAGAATCTTAGCAGTTGCGTTGGTCTGAAAGAGAACAAATCTTTTGACTAGACCCTAGTGTGAATTAAAGGATGCATTTAAAAAGAAAAATGACTATGCATAATCCATCTAGACTATCAAGAAAAAAGAGGGAATGGCATCATGCATTGTATGGTGTGTTGCATCAATTTTCCTTTCTGTCCTTTCTCTTGTTCTGTTTGTTGTTTGGTTTTTTTTGATCAGTCTTGATCAAAATAATTTTCAGGTGTGATAATGGAAAGTTCTGCTAATGCTGGACTTGTAGATTTCTAGAAAAGGATTTTGGTGATGGATTTTTGGGCATTACATTGTTATTGAATTTAGCTCTGAAATTATGGAAATAAATGCTCTGAGTAATAGCATGGCTCATATTTCAGGAATTGCTACCCCAGTGATTTAGTCACTAAATTGTTACTGGATCAACAGGCAGTGATGCTGTTTTAGACTTGGTATTGGAAGTGTTTTGAGTTCTTGTAGAACTGCTTCTGGAAAATCAACTTGGGGTGTGAGATCACAAGTTGATTCATAAATTCTGCACTAAGGTCATTGGTGCTAGAGAATTTTTTATGACCACTACTGTTGGTAGAAGTGGAGACCAGGGATCTATTCTGTTAGAACCGCTAAAATTAAGTAATTTTATCCTACGTGATCCTCATTAAAGAGAAATATTGTAGGAAAACACTCCAGATTTAATTTATTAATCACTTTGGTGCTGTTTCTACAGTGATGAAGGATAAAGCAATACTCGTCAAGGTGAAGCTGAGCTGAACCTTGAAAAGTGTCAGAATAACATGAAAAAAAGGATATTCAGCTATATAAAGAAAAAAATAATTTGGTATATGGAGGACATAGTAGAATTTAAGCATAATACAAAACTGAATTAAACCCTGCAATAAAATAGTGCAGTGTTGCCTGCTTTTTTTCCTTAAGGTGCTGTGCAAGGCAAATAAGGGCATGGAGACAGCTGCAGCTGTAGTAATACAAGCAGACATCACAAAATGGGGAACCAGGATCACTGACTCTTGGAAGAAACTGATCTTGGTGACAGACTGTATGTTTGATTGCTTTTAAACAAATTTATGGAGTTGGGAAGGATTTGCTGTGAAAAACAGCTAGTTTGGTACTAATTGAAACTGAATATGAAGGAGAATATCCAGGCTGCTACAAAAGTGTGCAGGTCACTGAAGAAAAGTAGAATGCTAAGTAGAAAATAAAGCAAGCTGCAGCATGGATTAACCATAGATTATATCATTGAAATTCATCCTGTTTGCTCTCAGCACAGTCCTCTAAATGAAAAGATGTTTGCAAAGAACAGGAACTGCTGCCATCAAGGTGGAGCTTGCTGGGTAATGTGGGCAGAGGGAGAGCAGGAGGCGCTCAGCTGAGGTTCACGTGAATGCAGGACCTGCACAGAGAGTTCCAGTGACTCACCTGTGTTGGCTCTTTAAACCCGTGTGCTGCTTTGGGCGTGAGGAGTCACACACAGGGACAGTGCCTCTGACTGCACTGTGCAGTCACTGGAGAGGACAGAAACTTCTGCAGGAATCCTCGCTGGGACTCCTGTCACTTGATCTGAGCCTCGTGTCATGCTGCCATGAAAAAGACAGATTTCATCTTTCTTAGGTTGTGCTGGTTGTAATGTATCTTCAGTGACTGCAACAGAGTGCTCGTGGCACAGATTCTGAGACATCATCTAAATTTGTTTATGTGGGGTTGGTTGGGTGATCATGGGACGTAGTAGAGAACCTTTTTTTAAAAAAATCCATATGGTGAGATTAGAATTTCAGCTTGTTTAAAGCAAAATTAAGGATGGAAAATCAGTGTACATGCCATATATTTTGCAAGGGGAATAAATACTAGATCTATAAAAAACTTGTTGAAGCTGGGAAACAATACTGTCACAAGTGGGCATAAACAGATTGTAAGTTCTAATTGTGCTTCAGAAAGCTTTTAAAAGTTGTGAGGTGTTGGAACAAGCTGCCAGTTGGAAGTGTGAAAGCAAAAAATTTAAAAGGGATGTTGGAAAGCTTGCAAGAAGAGACGTCACGTAAGATCAAGTTTGAATTCAGTGAGGGAATTTTTTACAAACTGAAATTTTTTACAAATTTTTTAAAAACTGAAATTTTACAGTTTCTGGCTGTTGTGGAGAGCTGCAGGTGCTGCCTCATTTTATGTGAGTTGAAGGGATTTCAAGTTCTAAAGACAAATATGTGTAACTCAGATGTTAAAAGCTCAGATTTCCCTGTTGGATTAATTTAGTGAATTAGGATTTTTTACATGGTGAAACTTTGACCTAATCTTTGATTTTTCTTTATATCTGTGAACATCTCTGGTCAGAAGAGCACTCTTTGTTTTGGCGGGACTGATTCAATAGAACACTTGCAGGAAGGAAACAGAAGTAATTTCCTAACTGTTGTCCAGTGAATTCTGTGTGCTCTTGGTTCATATCACTGAGAGATTGAAGAACCAGCTGATGGCACCCATCAGCTTTATATGACTTAACCCTTCTCTAGTAGTTGTCAGCAACCAGGTTTATTCTGAGTGTGAAAAGAAGCACAGCTGTATAGAACTAATTGGAACAATTTTAAAAGATCTGAGAAGATGCTGAGAGTTCTTGCAAAAAATAACACAGGAATCAGGAAATCTGTATTGCAGTCAGTGAGCAGAGTATGCAGAAGCAGCAGAATGGAAAAACCTGTAATTACTTACCTCTAAAAACTTGATGGTACATCTTTCTGAAAGGAGATTTTGCTTTGCCACCCCCCAATAAAAGCTTTTGGCTGGAGATTTATATGACTTTCACTAATACTGCTCTCTAGACCTGGAAAGCAAATTCAGTGGAATGAGTAGCTCTGGCTGAACACTTCTGAGAATCTGTTTCTGGAAAACATATGTTTTCTCTAGTATCAAAGTACAGTGTTTTTATTTTGTAGAAAAGTTGATATGGGGTGTGAAAATGTTGAGGAAGTGACAATGAAATTCAAGTGCATCAAGTAAATTGTATCTTATGCCTTAAATATTAGAATATACATGATCTTACGACTACAATACTCTGTTCAGATCATTGTAATGTTAAGAATACTACTCCTTTTGGGAAAGTCTTTCTGTGTTCCACTGCAAGTGACAAACATGTCTGTTTTTAAATAAGTTGGTCTAAATATGAAAAGAACTGATGTGTAATTTAGTCAATTTAATAGTTTAGATATGTAGAATTAATAGCTGATAAGAAAGATCACGGTCATTTTAAAATATAGTCAACTTAGAAGTACAGTTTTAGATATGTTACTGGATTGCTTTGCATATTCTAGTGATAGTATAAATAATACTGAAGTTTCTAATGCTTCACAAGTAGTCTGTTTTTAATGAAGTAAAATTTCAGCTGGAAGATAGCTATTAACTTTAGGTTACTATATTTTTTTAATGTTTACTTACTTTAAAGTACTGTTCTAAAAATTTAAAACAGCATATTTTGGGGGAAATTTGTATGTCAAATGCTTACTTATGATTCTTTGTTTCTCTGTTTATTTTTAAGACGAGCAAAAATCAAATTAAAGTAGATCTTGTAGATGAGAATTTTACAGAATTAAGAGGAGAAATAGCAGGACCTCCGGACACACCATATGAAGGCAAGTAAAGTTTTTGTGTATGCAATCATTGTACATTTCAAGTCATGTGTCTTGAGATGCTTTGTTTGTAAAAATTAATACAGCATAAAATGTAGAGGTACATGTTTTAAAACAGTCTGATTTTTTTTTGAAATACAGATTTTAAGCTTAAAAAACGATTTCAGTTCAGCTCCTGTGTTGCCTGAAGAGACATCTGTTCTACAGTAGGATAGACTATCCCATATCAAGGTTAATTTACAAATATAAGCTGTGAGGTTTAATTAGTATAATTCTGATTTTTAGTTTGTTTACTGTCTCAACAGTTTGAGCTTCTTAACCATGAAGCATTAAGAAACTGAGCTTCAGACTGTGCATGTATTTCTGTCATCAAGAGTGGTGATCATTCATAAACATTGCATTTTTCCTATCTCAAGCGGAGATGCTGTTGCAAGTTAAATCTTGGATTAATTTTGGGCACCTGTATGTCCCAATATTTAATTCATACTGACATGGGGGACTCTGTAGTAGAACTTCATATCTTTAGCTCTCCTTAAAAATTATACCTTACTGACTTTCTAGTTTATTAAAGCTGGTATCAGTTCTCCTACAGTCTGGTAAAAGCAGAGTAACTTCCATAAAGAGGCTTTAACAGAGCTAATATAACATGCTCCTTCAGAGATACAAAATTACTCAATAGTGCTGGTATTTGTAAACTTTGTGTATAATATGTATGGAACTGGCAGACATATCTTCTATTTGAAATTCTTTCATGATAAGTAAGGATTTTTAATTTATTTTTAAAATTTTTGGATAGCTTTAAAACATTGTTTTACTCGACTTCCCTGTGCCAGGTATCTACTTTGATTTGAATTTGTATTTTCAATAAAAAAGTATCAAGGAGTGTTTCAGGCAAGTAAATTGTTTTGTTGGAATATTGCAAGTTCTTCAGTTGTTCTAGATGCTCTATTGCCTTTGAGCTAAGACTGGGGCTTGAGCATTCTCCTGAGACTAGACGCATGCCGTTTGTCATGATTTTGAAAAAATAAATTCTCATCAGGTGGGGAAAATACCTGAAAATTGTTTTGTAGCTATAGAAGTATATGCACTTGAAAGCATTAATGACTGCTAATGAAAATCTGGTTGTCACATCTTCCCTAATGGAGGACATCCCTTGTGCTTCTCTGGTGAAGCTGGTGCAATAGCATTGGACTTGAGAGCAGGGAGAGTCTCCCCTCTTCTACCTTTGGGACCCAGGACAGGAAAAGAATGAGGAAATAGCCTAATAGTGGTTAACATGGAAGAATATTGGGCAGGGCTAGATGTCAGAAGCTGACAAGAAGGTAAATTAGTCTGGAAGAAAGAAAGTAGAAAAGTGGAAGCAGCTGTAATGGTAGGGGTGCCCTGCAGAACTTATTTCCAGAGTTCTTCAGCAGTCTAGTGAATAATGGTGGTTTTCCCCTCTCCCACCCTTCTCCATCTCATCACCTGCTGATGTATAGTTGACAGATGATAATGTCTGGAAACAATTTACTCTAGTTGTAATATGTGCCTTCAATTTGAAAGGAGTACTATGCTGTTCACCTAAAACACAGACTTGTGCTGGTGATCTATTTGGAAGTGAATCATTCTATTTAGAATTTATTATAATTGTTGTTTTGCAATAGTATAGTTCATCTTGTAAATCCAAGACTTAGTATTGTAATAACATCAGTATATAAGCAATTGAATATTAGGAAACATCTGAATGGTGGTAGAAGGGTGTTGGTGTTTGTTTTCCATCCAGAGAGAATTAAACCTCCTTGGGTGAGTTCATTTGTCAGAACTTGCCATTTTTTTCTCCCCCTCCAGGTCAGTATTACCTCAGGATAATACTGTTATATAATAAAATATATAATTTTATAAAATGGGCCTTTTTTGGAGAATGTACTGAGAGTTATTTGAAATTAAAGATGTATTCATGTGTCACAAAAGTTAAAAACTGTATAGCAGGTCATGAAGAGGGTAAAAAAAGATTGAAATATGTGTCTGCAGAACTGGGTTCTGTGTGATGCTGATTCAGTAGACAAGAATATCAAAAGCTGGGTACTGTCTGCTCACATATTCAGCATATCCTCCTAGTGAAAAATGGCAATATATTTGGTGCAGAATTTTTTTACATGAAATGCATGCATACTTACACACCTTTGAATACATGTAATTATGAGGATATGGTAAATACCCCTTTTTGGGGGGAGGGTTAAACTTATTTTTTATTCTGATTATGGCAGAGATCTCATGGAAGAGTAATGTGATTGTATTCTTCCTTTAATCTCGAAGTCATAGGCTTCAAGGAGCAAAATGAGAGTTACTGCCAGCCCAATTTCTGGTGTTTCCTAACATTAGAATAACTTGCTTTGGAATGTTAATATTTCTGTAATATAGGTACCTGCATTTCTTCCCTTACGTAATTATGAAGGGTGTGCCAGTGTGTGTTGTCTTCATTTTATGACTATAGCAGGAATGCATGCTGCATAATTACTGACTGATGTTTTGTCATCTATAATCTGAACAGTGACACAGCAAGAAGTGCTTTATGAAGAAGTTTTATGCAGTAGTTCTGGTCAGACAGTCCCTGTGATACAGGAGGGAATTCTAGAACCATTGTGAAGTGAAAGAACAGTTGTTGACCATAGTTGGTGAGGTATCTGAAACCAAACTGCTGCTGCAAAATTTTTTATAGGTAATGTTGGAACATTAGTTAAGAATGACTGAGAGGAAGAATGCCATCTGTTGACAAAATTTACAGCTTTTATTTTTCTGTTAGTAGTGTCAACTCATATTGATCAATTATCAGAATATTGCAAGACACAACTTCAACTGAAACACATTTACATCCCATGTTAAAACATGCTTGGAGAGAGGATGTTTGAGAGACTTGATTAATGGCTGCTGGGTTTTACATGATTCAAGAGCCTTTCAGTAGATAGGTTGGGGTTTTGTGGGTTTGGATTTTTTGGGGATTGCTTTTTTTAAAGCCTGTGTAATATTGGTATTAATTTCAAGCCAAGCTTGCATGTGAGCCACAGCAACTGCAAAATTTATAATAGGATATTTCTTCAAGGGAAATAGCTAAAAATTGCTCTAACTCTTGTGAGACCTGTTCCAGTAGGACTACAGAAGGAATATTATGCCATTACTGTTTAATTCAATTTCAAGCATTAAATAGCCACAAAAAAAGACATACATATGCATATTCTTAAAAAAATGCAGAAATATTGGCATGCAGAAGTTAATACATTAGTCATTTCTGTTTTAAATTTAGTACTTAAAAAATTACAAATTTGTTTAGGTTATGTCTTTAAGCCTGTATTTTTGATCGCCAAGTTTAGTGCAAAACAATACTATATAAATAATATTACCAGCTCATCAGTCTCTGGTGAAAAATATTGGTAGCTGAATACCTTGTTATGCAGAAGACTGTAATAGTTTGTGGTAAGCAGAAGAAATGGTAATACCCTAGGACAGATTTCATATTACCTTATACAATGATTTGGCAACGAAATCATAGAAGGACTGATGAATTTTTGTAATCCAGGCAGAGTGCTAGTCTTTTTTCTTAAAAACAGTTGCTGTTGAATTATGCTTCAATTTAAAGGAAAGGAAAACCAAATTTCCTTAAGGTCTCTTATTGATGTATGTGTCTTCAGAACTGTTTCTCCTGTGCTGTCCTGTAAGCAGACAAGCAGTTTAGGCATTGCTATTGTAATTTTGGATTTATTTTCTGTTTAAACTTCTCAAGTTGGTGTGAAGTGAGAAAAAGAACAGCTGTAGACAATAGTGTAAAGGTGGAGTGTTTTAGACTGAAATACATTTTAAAAATGAGAGCTGTTAGGAGCTACTAATGTGTTTTTTGGCACAGGTAGAAGGATGCCATATACTGTAACTGCTGAGAGGAGTACTCAGCAGTTGAGGCTTTTTTCCCTGTGTATCTTGTTGCCAGTATTATGACTATTTGAGAGCTGGTTTTGTATAGCTTGATTTGCTGAGTAAATCACTCTGGAAATCTCAAGGAAAATAGATTGCAAATGCTTCAGCTTTAATTCAAGCAATTGTATAAATTGTAACACATTATACTGACAGAGGGCTAAGATTTCTGAAAGAAAAGCAGAGAAAAAAATTTAAAGTGAGGATAAATGCTTTCAGTTTTTATAAAAACTAAATGTCTAATTTGGTGTGTATGTTTTTTTTATACCCTATTCTTTTTGTCACTGAATTGCTGCCTGTCAAATGGCCTTCACTGGGCAGGCAGAGATTGTTTGAGATTGCTCCAGAAGACATAAGTGTTGGTAGTGAGCTTGAGTGCTAACAGAACTATAATGGAAATAGGATAGGGAATGATACTGCAACAAAGAGATAAAACTGAAAAATGTTTAAAACTGGGCAGTAGGAGGGGGTTCTGTCTTCCAGGCTCTTATTATTCTTTATTGTATGCTTTGGCCCTTCATATTGTATTAATGGTACTGGTGTGTCAAAGTGTTTGTAGAATTGAAAGAAGCAATTACTTCAGGTGGTAATCTAGAACATAATAAAAAGTTAAACATTGATACCTCCTTTATTATTTTTTCCCTAAGTGTGGGAGCTTTTCTGAAAGAGTTATTTGAATGTATTTGAATTCCAAAAAGCTTAAAATGAAATACGGGTAATTTCAATTGTGTGATTTGAAGAAAATTTGTCATGAGGTATCAGAAAAGAGTGAAAATAGTGTAATATCCCATGTTCAGCCTGAATATTCCTATGGCCTCTTCTTTCATCTGTTAAAGAGATATTTGGTTCATAGTTTGGTATATTTTCCTAAAATAAAGCATGGAACTGCTAGATTGGGAATGAGAATGTATGCATTAAATATACCTAAGAAGTATAGGTACTGATTTGCATAAGCAAACACAGCTCTTCTAACTGACTTTATATGCATTTATTTATGAAATAGGTGAAATCTAAATGTATCTCCTAAATAATACTGCTGGATAAATTTGAATTACTTGAAAATCTACTCATTTAGAAGTCTAAGCTTTAGTGTCATGAAAGACTAAGTTTGAGTAATGTTCTTTTGGTATAATTTCCAACTTGTTCTTGTCTTTTGCAGGTGGAAGGTATCAGCTAGAGATAAAAATCCCTGAAACATATCCATTTAACCCTCCTAAGGTACTGCAAACACACATTTTTGGATAATACAATTTGGCTAACAAGTTGGGTTTGAGTATTCTTATTTATTTGTTTGTTTGGATTTTTTGTTTTTTGTTTGTGGTTTTTTGTTTACATTCACTTCTAGGCAAGGATTGGAACTGTTATATTTAGGTAGAAATAAAGCAGGATGCAAAACTGTATCCAATCACAAGTACACTGTGATTGTTCCTAAAAGTACAAACTGTGACATTCTGGGGAGGAGCTTGGGCCTTATTATTGACCCTAATGTAATATTTTTCTGACAAGATAAATACAGTTTTCAGGTAGTTTTAAATGATGTAGAGAGTACAGCTGTCTCCCTCCCCCTCTGCATTGTTGAAGAAATGTCATAATATGGAATTACTGGTTCTTTTAATTTCTTGGGCTTAATAAATTGTACTTAAAAGGTTCTTGAATCTAACATACCAAGTTTATAGTGATAATTAAATAGTGACATGTACAGTTGTGTGTCTTGAAGAACCAACAGAGAAATATAATAGTCTTACTGCTTCTCTCTTGAGGGAATAGTGTGCACATGGATGAGAGATGGGAAATGGCTGTGGTAAAGTCACTCTTATATTTTTCACAACTTATTGGCCTTTAAACTTTCCTGCATCTTTCTAGAACTTCAGGTTTTGTGATTCCACTCTGAGTAATGTTGTCCCCAGCCATGAGCAGCTGCAGCTGTACATTCCTGTGCCCTGATTTAGTCCACTCTTCAGTGGTATGAATCAGTAGATGCTTGAGTTGTCTGACTCTTTGATTGGTTTTCTGTTTGTCTGAAAGATGGCTTTGAACCAAGAACATGTCCTAGATTCTTATTATTTTCACCCTGGTATGTAAAACTGGGAAAGAACTGGAAAAGAGGAGGAAGAGAGAGGTACCACAGGAAAAGAACTCATAGGTTCCTTGAATTACTTCCTTGAGGCTGGAGCAAAAGACACAGAAAATCTTAAAGAAATGTCTGTTGGTCTCAGTTTCTTAATCTGCACACGTTCTGGTGGGAGCTAAAATAAGGAGAGGTGAAACAGGTTGTGGACACTGAAAGATGAGTCTGTGTACCATGATTTAGTTGCTGCTTTAGGGCTCGGTGGTCTCCATTTCCAGATTTCATGGGCAACTGATAGAAACTCAGTGCATTGTAGCATAGTACTGCTTATTCTGGAGTCTTGAATTGGCAGCCTTTTTGCTTGTGTTTGGCCCTGCCTTTCATCTGAAAGATTTCTTTAGCTTGTTCAGTATGTGCTTTGACAGCCGTTGTTAGCAGTCATTTGCTGTGAGAAACTCGCCAGTATTTACATTGCTTTTTGTATTTTCCAAGTGATGTATAGAGTTGAGGTAGTTAATAAGTGCCTCAGCTGACATGATAGCTTATTTTTGTCCTGGAAAGCAGAACTGTTTTGGTCTTGCCTATGTAGACACCAGGATTGCACTGTTTTTATTATAGCCCTGTATGTACAGTCTTTTGCTGGTAGTGCCTGACAGATAAGTGTTCTCTTTACTGATTGCTTGTAGGTCAGGGGCAAAACTTGAAAGATCTGTGCTATGCATAAAATGTTTTTCAGGAGTTTGGGGTGAGGAGGAGATGAGAAACAGACAAGTCAAAATCACTAGAAGGCAGTTAAAGTGCAGCCTGAAGAAAATGAAGGGGAAATTTCCAAAGGCATGTATGTCCTTTCTGAGGACAGCTTTGGTCTCCAAGACCTTTAAGAGAAAGTGCCGTCTTTACCTTTCTTGGTGTCTTGAAAAAGCCCAGAAAACCCAAACCACCAAAACCTGATTTTAGTAATGCTTTGTGAGTTTGTGAATACACTTCAGTGTAAAAATATGGACATGATTAATGAATGAATGCTGGGACTAGATGCTTTCAATAGCAAAAAAAATTAGTAGTAGTCTAGTGAAGTTCTGGGTTGGTGGACAGCTTTCTGCGTTTGAGGTAATGAGACAGGATGGCTGTAGACGTGGTAGCGTTCTCCAAATAAACTTTTCTAATACTTCTGTAGCCAACAATTCAGTTCAACAGTGAATGAGATCCAGTTCCCATGTTAAGAGTTCCGGACTTTGTGAAGTCTAGAAAGCCCACTTTTAATAATGTTAGAAGTTTTAAGTCTATATTTGACCACCTGCTTCTCAAAACACTTTTATACTGGAGGATATTTCTAACTAGCTTTGTGTGATGCCAGGTGTGAACACCTGACACATGAGAAAGCAGGTAGGGATGAGTTTGAGGAGCTGGAATGGGCAGTAGTCTGTTTTGAGTAAGGAAAGGCTTTAACAAACAAGCCTTACAAACTTGAAGCCTCATGAAATAAGCAGTATCGTGTCTTTAGTTCCTTTTGTAGCACTACACTTTCTAAATTAGTATTTCTTCCTAATATTATTTAAAATGATGGATTTAAATTTTTTTCTTAGTATATACTGCATTTAATTACTGCTTTTGTTTTAAAAATTGTCTTGTTTTTTAGGTGCGGTTTATCACCAAAATATGGCATCCTAATATTAGCTCAGTCACTGGGGCCATTTGTTTGGATATTCTGAAAGATCAATGGTAAGATTCCATGGGGGTTTAAATGTGCAAAATCAAGTATACTGGTGTCCTGGATAGGAGGCATCACCTCACCTTGCTTTTCACCTTGTGCTTATAATTTGGGATGTCCTTAAAGCACATGTTGGTATGTTATTTTGGTATAGTATTCTGAGGTGCTAATATGCAAATTAAATGATTGGGTGATAATTTTGGAAAGCATTAAACGTATATTATATACTTAGAGAGTTCTTCCAAAAATTTTTGTGCTAGAATGAACACTTGTTGTTGGCATTTTGAGTGGTTTTATATGAGTTTATTTTTTATTTTAGTTCTTTTCTGTTAACAAATACTACCTATTGCCTTTGATCAGTTAATGTTACTGCAGAAATTTCAATAGCCAAAATCTGTGGAATAGACTTGCGTCCAAAGTTACAGCTGCACTCATTCATTGTTCATTTGTTTTTCAAGGTAATTGATTCCATGTGCCTTGAAGGTTGTGTACAGCAGTTGTATGATAGACATGATACCTAATACAGATGGATATTTTCCCCTGTGTCTGCCCCAAAACAATAGGACTGTAATTCCCCAGCAGATCATACCAGTATCTAATCCATACAAACTTCAAATGCTTGTAAAGTCAACAACTTTGTCAAGAGTGCTGTCGGCCAAATAGACATCAGTTGGGTTTGAAACAGAAACTTTAGAGGAGAATGCTGAGGTCTTGCAGGTGACACATCCAGGGTATTAATCTTCTACAGATGTACAAGGGTATGGAAATAATGTGGCACAATATAGTGTAAATTAGTGAAATGAAGTTGTAATGGTCATGAACTATTGTCTTTCTAACTTCTGGAATGGCATATATTTTCTTACCATCTCAGAGCACTTGATGTTCTTTCAGGCAATGGAATCATTCAATATACGTGCCGTGGTACCTGGTAGAGTTTTTCTTATCAGTAAAGCCAGTGCACTTTTGTACCTGCATCTAATTGATCATACCACCCTACAGTTTTGCTGGAGATGAATGACTCTTAAACTGTCCAGCTACAGTCTCCTGAGAGATCATACTCTGAAGCAGATAAATGAATGGGCATAAGGTTGTCTGTTAGTATCAAAAGGCAACAAAGACCTAAAAAACCATGAGCTTCAGCTTAATTTATGTACTTTTGGGGTTGTTAGTCAAAACCTTTGGTATTTGAGAAGGACAAACAGGAGAGAAAATCTTCTTGTAATCTTTGGGTTATGTCTAGCACAGATAATTTGATCTGTGTCTTACTTCTGTTATATCTGCTTGATTAAAAAAACTCAAACATTAATATCTTCCTTCTCGGAGATGTATACAAAATAGGAGTATTGGAACAAGAATTTGACTTCTTTATATTTAAACCAGCTGACACAAGAAGGACCAGTATTATGCCAGTTTTAAACTCTTCCTTTGAAACAGTGTCTTCATTTGGAAGCACTAAGGAGAGAATTGCACAGAACCTGGTGATGACGGTGGGAGATTTCCTGTATACTATGAAAATATATGAACTTCAAATGATTCTTACTGTAGTGTGATCCCTTCATTTTCTAGTGGTGCTGTTTGTAAGTTTTGTTTCTTTTCAAATCATAGAATGGTATATGAAATTCACTTGAGCATTGTTGAAGTGTTTGTCAAAGCCTCTAATCCTTTGGTAAGAACAAACTTAGAGCTGCCTCCATTGTTTACTGTTTGAAGCATTTCTGTATTGTGATAGATAGGACTGTTTTTTTCCTGAGTAGCTTCCTAAAACTCACTAAGAAATCTGAATGGTTAATGTTGTTTAAATAAGTTGTTTTTTGTTCTTCAATATATGCAGCTTTAGTTAACTAAGAAATGCCCACAGCATAGGATCATAGAATAGTTTGGGTTGGAAGAGACCTGAAAGATCATCTAGTTCCAACCCCCACCATGGAGAGGAACACCTTCCACTAGACCAGGTTAAATCTGAAGTGGCAACATTGATAATACATATGCAAACAGATCAAGGTATACTTGAGAAAAATTATCCTTGAGTTCAGTGAAGTACTTGTAGATGCCTTTGGATCTTCTCAGTGGGCAAAGGATTAAGCCTTGGGGAATGGTGAGGGTATTAGCCCAGGCTTCATTTGCTTTCCATGGCAATCCTCAGTCTCACAATCTTGAGAGTTTTCTGGCTCTGAGAGTCATCTCACTCTGGAAAATGCTGGTGTCAGCCTGCTGTGGTCCAGGTCTCAGTACCATAGTTCATAGGTAGGGTCACAGGATGATTGACTTAAATCATCAGTGAATTTCCATCCTGGCCACAAGGATGAGTTGGTATTTACTGGAATATTCCTTGAAGAGTCCAATAACAAAAATAGTATTCTGCTTGGTCTCTTGTTCAGATAGAAGAAGGAACTCAAGGCTATTTGTTGGAAAACAGGAGCTTGCTAGATAACAGAAGTTCTGAGAGCAGACGGTGTTTTTGATTAAACTCAAGGGGACCTAACTGTCCAGGTGCCTTTAACCCAGGCTGAGGCCTAACAAACATTCCTGAGGCCACAGCTGACCTAAGGAGGGAGCCATGGGGGAGGATGTACCACCACACACCAAAAATAAATTTCTGCATGTCTAGGTTGAAAAGTGGTTTGAATAAAATAGCTTCATTAGAAAGCAAACAAACAATCAAAAAATAAGCAATCCAAATTCCACCCCCATTAATAATTTAATATTTAAGTTATTTTACCAGGCATTCAAAAGTAAATTGGACAAATGCAATTCTGAAATATTCCTGTGGAAGTATTCTAGAAAATGTATTTAGTTCCACAATCTCTCTTGTCAATTCTTTTAGCAACAAGATCTGTTTTTGAAGTGCCACTCCATTGACTTGTAATGGTCTTAACTGAATAATGCTCCTCTTGTTGCTGTATTTAAATATAAGTCTCAAATTTCACTGCATATCTGTTTTTCAGTGAGGTTTGAGAGTTAAATGACTGGAAAAGTTTGGCCTATGGGCCTTAGCAGGATTTCTGAAAGAGTTAATAAGCTCATTTATAGATGGTGAATACAAATACAAAGATTTTGATGTGTTTGTATAGTTTTAAAAAGTCTCTACTCTCCCATCCTGTGGTAATAATTTTCTGTTCTAATGAGCGTAGTTGAGGTGATATTCTGCATATTGGCAGGAGGTTTTATCTGTTTGCAAAGTAATGTCTTTAAATTATTTTTAATGAATTTAATGAAATTCTTTTTCCACACTGCATGCTTGATTCTGAAATTCTTTGCAGCTGTGGATTTTCATGATGTTTAGATTTTTAAGTACCTGTTACGCCAGTTTGTTTGCAAAGCAGCTACTGTTTGCTGCTAGAATTAAAATAGAGGTATAATTTTGTAAAAGGAATACTGTTTATGCTTATCTGACATAATTTTCATTATGTGGTTTCACTTACTATGCCCATATTTATCTTCTGGGCTAGTACTCTGTCTCAAAGCTTTAATCTTAAATACACAACATGTCTAATGCAGTTCATTGAAACCTGAGAACTAAATTACTTGAAAGCTGTTCCCCTAAATCCCTTGAGCAGAGATTATTAAGTGAATGTGTCATGGCTGCATATATGGCTACGAAAACTCTTGGCTTTTGTGGGTTTGACAGTCAATAATGAATAATAAGAATATTTTTTTCACAGTGACTCTGCTGGAGGATTCGTGCTTCAGTTTTAGTTGAGATGCAGAAATCATTATAAGAGATAATACAATTTTAACAGATAAATAAACAGCAGCCAGCTTGTAATCTTCCTGGGTGCCCAGTACTGCTGGGTTTTGTTCAGAGTGTTTGAGGTGCACTGAAGCTTCTTAAAGAGAAGAATATTATGCACAGAATATTAACATGGGTTTAGGGAACCCTTCAGCAAGCAGGCTGTTTTTCCCCTCTGTGCTGTGTCAAAGCTATCCTATTTTTTTTTTTTCTCTGTTGGGTACCTGGTCTTGTAGTTGTCCTGTAAATAGTGACTATGCAATGGGCTTCTATTCAAAGGTCCTATTAATTTTCTTCCAGATTCCATAAGCTGTTGGTACAAGGTCCTAGAGATTTTCTCTTGGATTAACAAGCTTATTTATTTCACAAAAAAATGTTCCCGTGGCCATGTTTGCTTAACAGAGTGGAGTAGCAATCTGCTGGCTGTAGCTGTTCTGGCATTCTGCTGGGTTACCCTCTTGGAATAATAGGAGACTGTTTCCTAGAGAGGAATGTAAAGAGCATAAGTAAAAACTTCCTAAATGGAGAATTACTTAGCTTTTAAAAATGAAGAAGAAAAATAAAACCTGGTAGTGTTTTGTAATCCTCTTAGGACTCTCTCTGCTCATCAAAAGGTAAAAGAGATTTTTTTCCTCAGGCATGCTGGGCACAGCTGGCTTGCTGTGCCTTTTAATGTTAACACTATAGTCACCCAAACTAGGGGTGCTCTTTTGTAATGGAAATGCCCTAAGATATTATCTTAAAAAAAAAAAAAAAGAACAGAATGTATATCGGCTCTCTTTGCTCTGATTCAGTCCAGATTTTCCTTGCAGTTCAGTAAATGCAGTGCCAGTAGAAAGCCAAGCTTTTGGTTTGGAGGTCCAGTGTGGAGGCTTTTAGTTCCAAGTTCTCTGAGGGACAGTGCATCCCTCTAGGGAGCTCTCTGCAGCTCACTGCTGTATAATAGTGGCCTCCTCCCATTTCACAGATGGCAAACCCTCATGACAGCTGAGCAACATTTTGGGATGGGAGTGGAAGTCAAGAGTTATTGTCAGCTTAAGGAGCAAACAGGAGCCAGTAATGTCATGGCACAAAGGTGATGTAAGGTCACGTGCCAGGCAAATGGGAAGTTTCACCTGTAAAACTCATTATACAAGCTGGCTGCTTGCTGCTGGTGATTGGTCAGGTTTCCACTGAAGTAGTGTACCTGCTTAGAGAGTTGTGGTACAAGAAAGATGGGAACCATAGGGAAAATCCAGAGTGAAGTAACAAGAATAATGGTCTAGGCAAAAACAATGTACTGTGGAAGATTGGAAAGCCGTCTCATTGTGCAGAATATCAAACATGGTGAAGAATTGAAGTAGATTTTCCAAGAGCCTTCTGAGGCATCAGTTAGGAACAGATCAGATGGAAGTGTGTCAGGAGCAGTACAAAAGGTTGCCTTTGGCAAGGAGGAGAAAACAAACCTAGAACACAACCACGCAGCTAGCTTGAGTAACCAAAGAGAATTGCTTGAACAAATTATGAGATGTTGCACATAAATCCATACCTAGAAGTAAACTTCAAGTGTAAGAAAAGTTGGAAATACTTAATTTTTTCAGGGTTCTGTTCTAGATCAATAAACCTTTGAGGTGCATTGGAAAATTCAGAAGATCTGTATCTTTGCACTGGAAATTTGTTTTAAGGAAAATACAGCTTTTTTTTTTTTTCATTCTTCCCCTGGACATTCTTTTTTGGCTTGTGAAGATGTTGGGGAGGGGGAGTGTGTGTGGGGGTGTGTGTGTGTATTGGGATTTTTAGCTTTGTGCCACTATCAGTATAGATNAATTCAGAAGATCTGTATCTTTGCACTGGAAATTTGTTTTAAGGAAAATACAGCTTTTTTTTTTTTTCATTCTTCCCCTGGACATTCTTCTTTGGCTTGTGAAGATGTTGGGGAGGGGGAGTGTGTGTGGGTGTGTGTGTGTGTTGGGATTTTTAGCTTTGTGCCACTATCAGTATAGATCTTCTTTCAGAACTGATAATGGAATTGGTTTTGCTTTTTGCTCATGAGGAACCGGTCCTCCCTTACTGATATCTGTAAATATATTTCTAGGCAGTCATCTCCATTCACTGTATTCTCCTAAAATAAGGTAACAGGAAGAAAGAAGAGCTTTTAAGTTCATGGGAAATCAGAATCTATTTTTAGCTATTCCTTCAGTTTCTTCTGTGAATCTTAATATATATCTGAAAAACTAAGACTAAGCTATGTAGAAAATAAGCCATTCTTACTTTCTTTGATCAGGAAAGCTAATTGGTGTTCTAAAGGTAGAAGATTTTAGATGATTATACAATAGTTACACAACATATGTCAGTTTTTCTTTACCATTAAGCACAAACTTTAATTTCTTCTTTTAATCCAAACAGTAACTGAAGCTGTAATGGGTTTTCTTTTAGGATGTAAGGATACTTCTTTCAGTGTTTGTGTCCAGTAAAGACTGTATTACTGTGCATGAGATGGGAAAGCTGTTTTGAGACATGAGACTCGTAAATAAAGCTACATTTTTAAACCTTTTTATAAATGTG
Source organism: Polioptila caerulea (assembly GCA_013397295.1). Classification (NCBI taxonomy): domain Eukaryota; kingdom Metazoa; phylum Chordata; class Aves; order Passeriformes; family Certhiidae; genus Polioptila; species Polioptila caerulea. The sequence continues at coordinate 518,303 of VYXF01000345.1, forward strand.
GCTAAACCAATCTTGTCTGAAACTTAGTATTTCAGAGTTTAAATTCTCTTATCATATAGCCATCTGTATATATAAATGGATAAGTTGTGGCTTTTTTTTTTGTTATTTTGAAATTGGAATGTCAGATGTTCAAGTGTCAGTATGCTTTGTTTAAGAATCTGCAAATATAACAGGTGAATAGGCATTGAAAGGACCTGGCAGTCTTGAAAGCCAAAGACAGCTGGAGACAGCTGGTGTTCATGGCACCTTTGGTTTTTAGTGATGCCCCCTGCTCCCCAAAGTATATTTTATACTCCTCTCCTAGAAGGTACAGTGTAAGTGGGAGTAAATTGCATGTAAAAGTGGCACAAAAAGGCTGTTGTCCTTTTTATGTCCTCTTCTCTACATTTTCAGATGTCTCCAAAGTAGAAGGATTTCTACAAAGGAAAGGACAGAACAGCTTTTATTTGGAGAAAGTAGCTATAGCATTAGTTATGGTTGATAGATATTTCATGTTGTCTGTCTTAAAACAACAGTAAATAACACAATAAAATTACTTAACTGGGAAAAAGATTTTAGATTATACAGTGGGTGTGGCAGATGTGATAGTACCTGAAATTGACTGCGTAAAAATAAAAATTATTATATCCATTTGAGCATAGTAAGGCCTGAAAGACTTAATATTCCATGACACCTGAATGCTGGAATAGTCAATATGTTGAATTACATTCCTGTAATGCTAGAGATGAGACTGTGAATTATGTCATCAATGTGTACATTAAATAGGTTAATTTCAAGATAGTATAAACCAGTAGAGATTACAAGCCCAAGGAAATTATAAGAGCAAAACAGCATTAGGTACACATAAAGAAAAGAAAATTACTAAGTAATAGGTTTGAAAGAGGAAAATTGTATGTTGTGATGGTTTTGTGGTTTGTCAGAATTCAGATTTAAAAGTGTAAGGATTTTTTAAAGATTTAAGTCTACTGTGTTCATCTTAAGGGACTACAAATTGGTGTGGCAGTTGGAATGAGACACTATGTGCTCATTAAAATCTCTGTCATTTGGGATGTTTCTCACTTGCATTTTGATGTAGAACACTGCACTGTGAAAGCTCAGGAATAACTATCAAGCTAAAAAATAACTTACTGAGAAAAATCATCTAGAATTAGAAACAATTAGGGAAGAATAGCATGTTTGCATGGTTAGTGACATAGCAAGAAAGCTGTGAATGTAAGCATCTAGGAACATAATATTTGGGTGCCACAAATGTACCTCTGACATTTTACCAGCATCTATTCCCTGCTCATTAGTATACACTGCCAGAGTATCTTCATCCAGTGACTCAGTGCTGGAAAATACATAAATTTCTGAAACTTAAACCTGGAAATGCACTTGCACACTAGCTTCCTTTGTAGCTGGAGCATCCTGTCAAACTGTTCCCCACTAATTCTAACAAACTCTTTGCATTTAGTTTCAGTCTTCTGAAAACAAGAAACTGTTTTCTGTTGATTGAGGTTTGTTTGTAAGAAGTTGTATGCTTGTGTTTCAGAACTTTCCTCTGGCATTCATGTGTCATAATCACTGCTCAAATCTGAAATGTTGCATTTTCCCTACTCACCTTGCTACTGGTTCTTAAGCAAACAGATTTGTGTATTGGTTTGAACATGTCTGTGCCATTGCCACAGATTTTAGATTGCTACTAGATTTTAAGAATCTAGTTAACTGTTCAAATCACAAATACTCAACTTTCATCGAGTTTATGGGTTTCTGACTTGGTTTCCAGTATATGCCAACTGAAATGGTAGCTCGGAGATTTTATTTATGATCAAAATCTAATGAAACTCTGTAAATGTTCAGATTTACAGTGTGTAATAATTTCATTTGATTACTTTTGAGGGTTTATTGACTTCTCTGAGCATACTGAGTTTTCCCTTACTAAATTATTGAAGTGTCTTATTCTAAATACACTTTGAGACCAAGATAAATTATAAGATCCTAAAATCTTAGAAGTTCCAACTCTGGGACTGTGCTGCCTTCAACAGGATTCTTTCACAGGGGCAAAGAGTGACTTTACCAGGACCATTGTGACTACAGAATGTTTCCCTGCTGCCAACAGTCGTGTCAGATTGTAGTGAGAGGAAGCCTAGGAAGTATTTTGATCACACATTCCATAATTAGCCTAACCTTTTTATTATTGTAGTAGTAATTAACTATGTAAATGGTTCAGTTTAATGAACAATGTAATGTTTAAAGTGGTGCAAAGAGATCTAGTGGATAGGATTCCTTCCCTGTTGCACGTGTTTAAAATGTGGGTGGGTCACTGCTGCTGCTCAGGGTCAGCAGAGGGAGCGTCCCGGGCTGCCAGCCTGGCCCCGGGAGAGGCGCTGGCGCCGGCAGTGAGGGAGAAGGGCACAACCTCTTCGGGCCTGGGTTTTGGTGTGGGTTTTTTTCCCAGATGAAATGAATTGTATTAAATGGGCATGGTGAAATGTGTAGGTCAAGGTACTTTCCAGAAACTTCAGAAAGTGTTTTTAATGGCAAAGTTCACGTTTAAAACCTTATTTAAATATATATATCCAGAACAGTATTGTAATAACTATAAGCTGCAGCAGTTTAAAATTATGTTTCTTGGACTTGAAATCTCTACATGAACTCATATCTTCTATGATACTACAGCTGCAAGGATGAATACAGGCATGGGATATGGTAAAGAATTTTTTGAATTTTCAATTTTAGGGCAGCAGCAATGACTCTAAGAACAGTGTTGTTATCGCTGCAAGCATTGTTGGCAGCTGCAGAACCAGATGATCCACAAGATGCAGTAGTGGCAAACCAGGTAAGATACTCAATTGACTGTGATTTTGTAACACTTCTGTAATCTTTGCTGACTCTGGTTAGGTCCCAAGGCTTACAGGAGATACAAGATTTTAAACAATTTATTTTAAAATTATATATACTAAATGTGAACTGCTACAGTGTTTTGTGCTCTTTTTGAATTCCAGAGTGACTATTAGTTACTCTACAGTGTCAGGAAGGTTTTGTCCTTTATTTATATCACCTTGTGAGAAATGCCAGGAGATAACAGCATAATTAAATGTATTCCAGTGTAACTTGCTTTCTAAAAGCTAAAGCTTCCAGCATGAGAAAAGATGCTATTGGTTTTAAATGAGTTTTGACTTGGTGGTGTTAATTGAATTCAGCTTGGTATGTAGCTCCTCTTCTGGATTAATATGAATGTTGTTGAGCATTGTATTTGTTTAATGTCACAATTTTATGAATAATGACTTGGGCATAACTCAAGGGGGATGACTCAAGGGGATAATCAGTGTTTTAATCACTGATTGAATTGCTATCAGTAAAATTTTATAATCAACCAGGTTTGTTACCTTGCAGTTAGTGATAACTTTTAATACCAAAAAAATGTCAGTTGGATCTTAGACCACACCAGGACTGGCATGATTCTGCTTTAAGTGTTGCTGAAGGATAGAAACACTCATTCCTCTGACAATTCTCAGCAAAGTCCCAAGTACGTGTGTGTTTTCCATTTACTCTGGGGAGAGAGAAGGGCAGCCTGGCTTCCCCACGGGCTGGCAGTAAGGCTGTATTTCAGTAACAGAAGAACAGAGCAAGCTGATGCTGGAAGAACCTTCTATCTCACCTGTAACCTCTGTAAGTCAGAGCCCACCAGGATGGGGTGACAAGGTGTGCACTCCTTCCCTTTAAAACTCAGTGTAGAATGATAAATCAGCATTTTTTCAAACCTGTCAGGATTCAGGGAGAACCATGGAGATTAGAGGTTGTGCATTGCACTGCTGGGTGCATGAGAGCTGTTTGCTACCACTGTACTCAGTAAGCACAGAAGGCTTGCTTGTGGGGTTCTGCAGTAAGGCTGCTCTGAGTAATGTCCCTGAACAGTTCTGTCAGGCTGAATTGCTCTGCCCAGGGAGAAGTGTTGCCAAGGCCAGAAAGGCCATCAAGCACGTCCCTGCCCTGGTTTTTTTTCTGGATGTATGCCCTTGCTATCACACTCCTTCATTTAAAAAAACACTATATCCTTTTTTACAAAGACCAAAAATAGTGTTTCCTCTTCTGGCTCTGAATTTTGTGTGGGCATCATAACAGTAGAAGAACTTGAGCTGGTAAGAGTTTCTGTCTTAGGCAAAAAACTGCATGAAACTTTGTAGACAGCAATTTTCCAGGCTGCCCCTTGGGTGCTTGTGGAGGTGTGTCTAGTGCGACTGTGGTATGGCTGATGTGGGGAGGATTCAGTTTATCCTGCTTCCTACAAATACCTGCATGTAAACTATGCTGGGGTTTGGCCTTGACTTAAAGGCATGTGTATGTAAGTAGAAAGTGATTATAATGATTTTGAGAGAGATTGTCAGTAAACAATTGCTTTTTACGTGTGTTTATTTAGTGTTGGGGTCTCTTTTACTTTGTTTGGGGTTAATTGCTTTTTCCAAGACAAAAATTCACAAGGAATTCATTATTCTCCATGCTTGTGCTATTTTATTAAACTATGTGTTGTCCAGGTAAATGCAGTGTCCTACAAGCTCTTGAGGGAGTCCCAGGGAGAATTCCTGTTTGAGTAAGAGCAGTATTTTCAGACACCAGCTGTTTGGTGTGTTAGTTGCTCTGGTTGCTGGGTTTTTTTTCAGTACAGCAACATGAACTGCCTCAGATTCCTGATACTGAAACATCAGCGAAAGTTGCCTTTAGGCTTTTCTAAAGTCGGTGAGAAACTGGATTATTTACAGATAGCTAAGTAAAGGAGTTCTGTTAATATAAATAATAGAACCCTGAAAGCTAGTTCTGATTAAAATGCAACTGTGACTAATTCTTTGCACTTCAGCTAGTTGCTTTCTAGGCTTGGCAGTGTTCTCAAAAATATTGTTAAAAAATTAACTGGGGGAAGATCTCTTAAGAGCAGAAGAAAATAGGACTTCAGGATGCTACTGGTGTTTAACTTAATCCTCCTTTTTTAATCATTACACAAAAAGAAATTTATTACAGACCACTGTATTTATAGCAGTGAATTATTTCCAACAGTAGGTTGCCTCCCATGTTTGTTTTAATGCCATTAATGCCCCCAGATAGTAAATATACAAATTATGACGTGTGGATCAGAATTGGAGGGAGGTGGGCGAGGCACACAAAGCAGTGTAGTTGGTGTGAGTTGTTGTAGGGGAGTCAAAATGAAATGTGCAGCATTTTACCATGCTTTATAGATCTAAGTATTGTTTTCATATATTAATGAAATGTCTAAGAATGATAATCAGCCATTTTTCTGTCCTTAAAATGGACAGAACTAAATATTTGAAAAATGTATTTCCTAATATCTTGTCTTAATAAAGTGATTATCTAAGGGAAGAGGGTTTGTTTAAGATAAAAAACTTGATATTGCATATAAAAGTTGTAAAAAAGGAAAAAGCATTTAACTTTTCTGAGTACAGTTTATGACAGATGACCCACTTTCTTGGCACACACTAAAAATTCTCTGCAATATGGTCCAGTCTGTTGTTTATTGGACAACCGGTTAGTGACGAGATTGGTACAAAATAATCTAGTTACATACTGGCATGAATTTTTTTCCTGGTAAATAATAGCTTGCATGAAGAGTTGCAGCTCCCTAGCTTTTTGCACTTGCTCACCCATTCATTTTTAAGCCCTTCATCTCTCACCTGTGTGATCAAGATCTTCATTCTCAGGAAGAAGCCTAGTACTAGGATGCTAGCCCAGACTGAAACACTGCAGACCTACTTGCAGTGTGTAAAACCATATCTATTTTTAAGTGATTAGAGAAATGCATTAGAGTAGTACATAGTACCATGTTCAGGAGATGTTAACATAGGGATAGTTTGTACTCTGTCACACTGAATATAAATTTTCAGCAGCTGTGCTAAATATAGCTACTTTCCTTTGATCTGTGCAATTGAGAGCAGTACCAGGTCGCACACATGAAATACCAATAGTGCATAATTTAACCTGAAGGAAAACTCATTATATCAAATGCTTGCATAGGTTTGCTCTTTGTGCAATCTTCACCTTTAAATTTATTTCAAGAATAGTAGCATGATGGGTGTGAAACGTTGTGGAAGATCTCATAGGAAGAAAGCTGGGTTACAGTCTGCCATATTGTCTGGCTGTTTGGTTGGATGGCTGAGTTGATTTAACTTTCTGCTTTTCCCCCCTCTCTCTTTTGTGTAGTACAAACAAAATCCAGAAATGTTTAAACAGACAGCTCGACTTTGGGCACATGTGTATGCTGGAGCACCAGTTTCTAGTCCAGAATACACCAAAAAAATAGAAAACCTTTGTGCTATGGGCTTTGATAGGGTAAGTAAAAATAACTTAAATATTTTCAGTAAGGGCAGGGCAAGTTTATGTGTATAAATATAGGGAGTCATCAGTATAATCAGAATCTACTAAAGTAGATTCTGTACTTCCGTGACATTTTAGAGGTCTAATTCTATTTTGCTAATTATTTTTAAGAATTGGAGTTTTAAAATACTGCGTTACAGATAAATCTTGTGAGCTACGCCTGCCTTTTTGAAACAATTTTTCTATCAATTTTTAGTTGGGATTTAAGAAATGGTAAACTGATATGTTTTGATTTTCTGTGAACTTTTCATTCCACTTCCTGGAGCTGCAGGTTCACACACTGAAAATATTATTGCTTTTGTTTTCTCATTGCAGAATGCAGTAATAGTGGCCTTGTCTTCAAAATCATGGGATGTAGAGACTGCAACAGAATTACTCCTGAGTAACTGAGCCATACAGAGAGAGCTGCTTCTGTAGTCCAGCTTGCCCCTTCCGGAGGAGCATCACCATCTGTTATTCCTAGGATTCTATATAGATTCTCTTTCAAAACTGGCACTCTTGCCTGATGATGCTATCTAGGCACTATTGGAGACTGAAAAAAAACGCTCTGTAAATAAAGCTAATTAAACGTCTGTGTAAATTTAAAAAGGGGAAATACTTTAATTTTTTTTCTTACTAAATAATGTAAAAATTCTTTGAGCTCAGCTAAGATAATGGGGGAAAACAATGCCTACTTTAGTGTTTAGCAGTGTGACAAAGACTAGCAGGAACTTGCTTCAGGATTTTGATTTAGTAATTCAGAAAGCAACATTTTGAGTGTTAGTCATCAAAATTGTTGGTGCCACTCATCACAGTTATCTTACTGTTTTTAACATGGATCCTATGTGCCTGTGGATTGACCTATATTTGCATGCTTGTACTTAATAGACATATTAGGTAGGGTCGCTGAAGAGAGCACCATTGAAATACTCAATTGCTTTTGTAATTTTTTCCTGACAGACTTTGAAGACTTACCCAAAGTTCCAAATGGTGACCTATTCAGAACCATTTTCTTTCTAGCTTATTAATTGGGAAACCTGATTCTCCTCTCCCTTACATCATGCTATTGATTATGTTTCATCATCTGTGGGTATTATGTGTGCCATTGCAGTAGTCTAGGCTCCCCTTTAAAAATATATATTTTGAATTATGAGTAGTGATTTTCATCCATCATATTTTCTACACAATCATGTAAGGAGTATGCCTCAATACAGCACAAAAAGATAGAGCTGGTTTCATTTCCTTTTTTTTTTGTCTTAAATAGCTGTAAAGTGTTCTTCAGTACACTCTGAATAATATGATTTCACAGGGTTTGAAGGAGGACAAAGCTGATTCTCCAGTGTACTGAGAATGAAAAAAAAATATTTTTTGAGTACTTGATATGATGCAATCAGCTGTTTTTTGCAGCAGTTTTCTAGCTTTATTTTGGGCTTCAGTTTAAGGATTGCTTACCAGGTACTTTAAAATTCATCCTTGCTTGCGTTTTTCTCTGGTTAACACATGGAGGCTGTGTTGGTGTTTTTACTGTACATACTTCAAATGCACATAGAAGTAGAAGTGTGTTCTCAGTTTAGCTTTTTTTTTTTGGATTGATGTTTCTGATAAACGAGAACTGAAATCTTACCTTGACTTGTACATACAGTCAGTCTTTTTATTTGTATTAAAATGACATTTCATCCTGAGTGCAAAAGCTTGAAAATTATTAGTCTTGCAACTTCAAACACTAGTACATCTATTTAAAGAAAGCTGTAATGTCTTTGTGAATATGATGCTAACTTTTGAGAGTGTATCTGACAAGGAAGTTCAGAGAAATCCCGAGACTAGAGAGTGGGGATTGTGGATAATGGAGTACTGTATCGGTCATCTTTTCTATGACTCTTTTGTTCTGGTTTTGGGGTTTTTTTCTTTGTTTTTTTTTTTCTCCTAGGCTGTGGATTAATGGGGTGGGGAAATATATGCCTGCTTGGGGTTTTTCTAGAGCTGTGAAGTACAAATTGAAATAGTTTTGCACTTCATGGTATGTTTGTAACTCATACTAGATGAAATCAGGAACATTATGGTATCTGCTAAATACCTGAAGCATAGTAGTAGGGGAACAAAACCAGAAAACAGAGCTGTCAAGACCTGGCTAGTTCTGGAATGTTCCCTGTACTGCTCTGTGTTATGTGTCCAAACTTAAAACAGGGCACAGGCAGTAAATACTTTGAACTCATATCAGTGCAATACTAAATGCATTTGCTTAGTCTTTATACTTACTGCTTTTTAAGGTGTAGTCAGTGATCAGTTTTCTTGGGTTTTCCTGAGTTAGTGTAGATCATTTGCAATGATGCCAAAGGAAATGAGTTGTTTTGACTTTCCTTATATTTATTTATTTTTTTAACAAGAAGCTGCTACTGTTCAGCTGGTTTGCTAAGTGAAAACCAGGGACGGTAGGAAACTGGCAAAATGCTACTTGTGTTAATCTCAAGTTGCTGTCTTTTCTGTTATACAGGCTAAAAACTTCTTGATTACGCCAACACCTTTTTTTTTTTACCCCGGTGGTAAATATGAATTGCTGACTACTTTCCCTTGTTCTTCGCTGCTATTTATCAAAAGAAAGAACTCGGAAATCATTGCTGGGGACATAAAACTTCTCAGTAACGGGCTTCTGAACGTGTCTTTCGATAAGACCAGTCTCCTAAGAACAGCAGGCTTCTCCAACAGTATGTAAAGTGATAAAGGAAGCTAGGGAAAGGGGAAGAGAGGGGAAAGAGGTTCTTAGGTGAGCACAGTCACCTCTGAAAGAATGCCCTGTTAAGTTTTACTTCTCTCACAAAGTTACCTCATTTTCTTCTCTACTGCAAAACATTTGTCTTTTCCTTCCCCCTTAAGTATAGATGTTGGATTCTGGGGTTTGCCCTCCATCCGTGTGCTTGGTAGCTTAATGCTAGCTCAGGTGCTGGCAGGGAGCTTCTCAAGGAGTGAGCTGGGAAGGAAACATGACCCAGTATTAAGGAGACATCTTTGGTCTAAAGTCCCTCTGAATTTTGACATGTGACTCCTTTATAAGGAATGTTTTTGTATTCTTGGTAATTATCAGAGTTGAATATAGGGATAATGTTGTACAAGGTTAGTTTAACTGCAGCTGGGGCTGAGCCCTAGGAATTTTGCTGTTAGTGTTCAGCTCATCATTGTGAGACATTGTACATACAAATGGTAGTTCTGTTTTCTGTATCACTGAACATCGCTATATTCAGGGCCCTGTGCATTCACAGACGTGGAGTTGCTGTGCAGCCCACTCCAGCTGTGGACTCAGGCTGCACATTTACCACTCCTTGCAGCAAGAGCATGAAAATGGGTACAGTGGCTAATTGCAAATAAATCGTGCGTTGTCTTCCTCTATTGTGCCAGGAGATGGCTTGAAGCAGTCATTTTGAAGTCTAAATGGCCCCATTTTTCTAAACAAGATATTGGTAATAACACTCACAGATTACCAGAGCATCCATTGGATTTCACTGCTGAACATTTTAACATGCATCCAGCAAAGTGGTTTATCCTATCTTACCCAATTCCTCCAAGAGCAAAGTACAACTTTGTTCAGAGGCAGAGAAATGCCCTTTCCTGTTGCCAAAAGCCTCCATTTTCCCATGAGTACCAAAAGCCCTGACTGTATTCCACCCACTTGCCAAATTCACAGCTTACTCCCATTCCTTCTGTGAACAAACTGTGTTCTCAGTGTGACAAACTGGTGCATTTTGGAGACAAAAACCTTAAAACATATCCTGGAAAGATGCATCATTTAGTGCATTATGTGTGCTCCAAACTTTTTTAAAAATTATTTTGTTTAAAGCTTGCAACAGAGTACATGGGGCCTTGACTATAATTGGTTCGGTAGTATTTATGAGCAATTAGGTACTACTGGTGTATGAATATGTCTTAGTTTTTTTTTCTAATTATCACTGTATTCAGTTGTTTTCCATGTAAATTAGTATTGGAACACTGACATAAGAAATATAGAAACTTTTTTTGTTGTTGTCTGAAAGGAGGAATTAAATAGCCAGAAAGAATCTTACCATGTAACACCAAATCTGCATTAGATGGTGTGGGTAACAGAAACATATAAACTATGCAAATTTAAGCCTAACAGCTGTGACTCAGACTAGGCACTTCAGAGTTGGTGGATTGCTTATGTCATTTGGGAAGGGAGAAGGAGAGTGGGGGGAAATCAAAACACAGATTCAAGGGAGAGTTCTTGTTTACTGCATTGGTCATGCACTGTGTCGGGAAGTTCCGTTTTTAGTGCAGGGGAAGTCAACTGTGCATGTCCCTTGTTCCCTTCTGAAACATCACCAATAGCTGGCTTAGACTGGGAGGCTTGCCTGAAGTGGGAAACGTTAAAGTATTTAGCAAATAAGTTGGTTTTACTTAAATGCTGATGAGCAGAGGCAATGAGAAGAGAGGTGTCCTCTCCTGCTGTTTTGTTGATGGAGCAGATGAGTGAGGGCACTGATTTGTGACCAGCTTAGTTTTATTTGGTTTTGATGAGCAGCTGGCTCAACAAGAGATAGCAAAAGTGCATTTCATCAGCATCTATTGCATCACGGAACTAAAGCACGAAAGTCAAGATGCTTGTGGGTGCCTAAAGACTCTTCTTGGAAGACCAAATAGATGTTTTCAGTGTTACCATCCTCATTTTCCAGGCACAGCCTTCTCCTAGGGCTAGGCAAAGGGGCAATCACTTCTTTCTTGCTAGTTTTCTGATCTGTTCCAAACCTATCTGTGAATGATGTAGGTAGCTCTTCCTGCTTGTGGTGTTTGTGTCATCAGCCGATTCATCATCAGACTCACAAGACCAACTGTCGTCAACGCGTTTGGCTTCTGGCTTGGTTATTGCAGCTGCAGTGCTCTGTTGGCAGCAACCTGACTTTGGATTTGTTCTCACTGGACAAACCCCTGTGAATCATGTGCCCTGTTGTGTGCTGTGCTGCTCCCTGCTCTGTAGGCATCAGACTGGCTGCAGGGTGGCTCGTGGGGCCCAGCCCCTCGTGGATACCCTAAGTTCAGCCCCCGCTGGAGGGGCCGTGTACTGGGACAGTGCCTGGTGTGCCATCTGCAGAAGGCTGGAGAAGGCTGCCCTCACAGGAATGAATGCTGATGGCGACTGCTGAAGAGCCCTGCTTTTCACTTACCTTTTCTGTGCGAAATTCTGACTTTTCCAGTAAATAAGTACTTACCTATAAGTACTGCAGGAGGCTGGTTCCTGAGCACCAGCCTTCCTGTGGAGGCGGAACAGGGGTGGGGAGGCTGGAATGCAGCATCAGTGTTTTTTGTCTTGAAAATAAAAACTACACAAACACTTTTGTACACAAATGATTTTTTAAATAAACACACATTTTAAAAGATGTTGATTTTTCACTGGGAATGCTTAACAATAAATGCATGTTTCCCTGAAAACAGTTTTCATTTTATTTCTGGCAATTCAGATTGTTCTAAGATTACAGGGTCTACTGCCTCTAAGTCAGTAACGAGAGAAAGGGATGATCATTTTCATGGTGCACGTTAAAAACTTTTGAAGAAGAAAATTGTGTAAATAGAAATTGTGTAATGGAAGTGTGTGTTATTTCAACTAAGACTGCCTCATGTGATGGCCTGACCACCACCTCTTGTCTCCTTTCAAAGGCTGCATCTGAAGAAACAAAGCCAGGAACACAGAGGAAAAGTTCTCTCTGGATTTCCCTGCGCCACTTTTGTTGATGTCATCTTTGTCCATTTTAAACTGTGTACCTCAAACTGCAGTTGGCTCATGCACAGGGAGCCTGGTGGCTAGTGGCACTGCCCTGCTGCTCAGCTCTAGGAGAACCTAGGAAGGATGATGACTGTGGGGTTACTATCAGCATAAACTTCACTTTTTGGCATTTGTCAGCGTTTGTTAAATGGAGTGAAGCAATTGGAAGACAGCGGCTGCACAGCTGAAGCAACGAGCAGTGGGTTTGCTATGGAGCTGGTTGTAATACTGTGTTTAGATCTCTGTCCCATCTTCAGGTGCGTGTTTGTCCCTGGGCAGCTTTTCCAGGTTTCTGGGCAGGCTCTGCCAGCTGGGATACTGCTGCACTGTTTCATGGTGTAAGATGTTGTCTGGGTTTTTTGTTTAATTTTACTGTCATCAGGAGCTGTGTCGTATTGTGGTACCTCATTCTTTAAGAGGGGTGAGGGAGAGGGAGAACTCCGCAGTCCCTCTCCTGCAGGTCATAGCCTGACTAATTTCAGAGTAAAGAAAAAGCCCAATTTCCCCAGTTTGTGTAGTTAGACATTGACATGAGTAACTGAGAGCTGCTTTATACTGAAATACTTGTGAAGTTGTCCAACAGCCTTGTCATTTCTTCCAGCGCCCCAAAACTGGAAGCGAGTTCACAGCTGAAATGGACTGATGGTGCTTGCTAGCTTGACTCGTCCTGTACTTAGTTTTCTGTTTCAGTGGCTGTAATACTGACACATTTGGCTCTCAGACGGGTAACTGATACCTCCAATACAGCAAATCCAGGATTTTAAATTGTTTTTAAGGTCAAGTCTGGATCTGGAGCACCCGTGTCTGGTATAATGTCAAATAAATTACATTGCTTCACTTAGTGGCTGCTTTGTGTTGAAATACATGAATTCTTTAGGTGGGTTTATGACAGCCTGGTATAAAAGAAAGGGTAATAAGCTGGGCTGGTGAGGAAAATCTGGGGGGGAGGGGAGGTGGGAGAGATTCTGTTTTGTGCTGATGGTACCTGAGCCACCAGACCCCCTCAGCACCCCAAGTCGTCCATGTGCAGGGCATGGGCTTATGGCCCCCTGCTCCTGTAGTGGGTGGGGAGAGGGACAGTGCCATGGACTCTCCCCTTTGTCTTTCCCAAAACCTCTTCTCACAACTGGCAGTTTAAAAACATGATGATGGTGAAGAGTCAAAGCTCCTGCTGACCCTGAGAGGTTTGGGAAGTTCCCTGCAGCTGAGCCACACCACTGTGTCAGGGCACAGCTGCCTATCCCCATTTTTATCCTCCTGCCGGCTGCCCAGGCGCAGAGGTGGGTAGGAGAGTGCCCTTCTTGAAGGAGGAACATTTTGCTGGTTATAGCCCCCAAAATAGGAGCCAGTTACGCACCCAGATGGATTTTGGTTCAAAAGCAGAACTAGTCGGTGCCATTTCACACTGCAGTCAGTCATGGCAAAGAGTGGGCACTGCAAATCCTGTCATTGTCCCAGCTTTAAATTTCCATCAACACAAGGCTGGAGAACAACACCAAACACAAAGTGGGTCCTGGGTGTTTCTGGAAGTGGTGACCATTGGATCTTCACCTTGCTACAAGAAACCGTTGGGTCGGATGTGGTTTGGCTGTGTAGAAAGTGCCTTAAAGGATCCAAAGCTGTCAGTGCCAATGGAATAAGAGCACCTGGTGCTTATTTACGGCTTTTGCTCTGAAAGAGGCAAGAAATGAATCCTGTGTATGAACGACCTGCTGGGATGGGGGCTTGCTCACTCTTTGTTTGGTGTATGTGTTGACCACTATAGCTTATTCCACATTCCAGTCCTTTAGCAGTCTGAACCACATCAAAAATACCAGGACAAAGTGTCTCCAGGCCATGCTTATCAGGAGAGGGAACTATTTGGAAGAAAACATGTATGAGCAAAGTAGTTACCAAAAGTTCACTGGGTCAGACAATGCTGAGGAGGAGGGGGAAAAACAAAGCGCAAACCAACCCCAAACATTTCTTAAAAACAAAGAGGGAAAGTAATTATTTGTAATTTTTGTGTGCCATTCTTTTCACCTGTGAATGGTTCTCATCTGTGAGAGGAATTCAGGAAGGGGAAGTGCAGAGTGCTGAACCTGGGGAGGAAAATCCCAGGCACCAACCAGTACAAGCTGGGACAACTGTAAAGCAGCTTGGCAGAGAAGGACCTGGGGGTTTGGGATCTGGGCCAAGCTGAACGTGAGCCACCAACCTGTGCTGGTGGCAAAGGCAGCAAACTGTATCCTGGGCTGCACAGGGGCAGCAGCAGGGAGGCAGCCGAGGGAGGCGGTCCTGCCTCTGCACAGCCCCGGTGAGGCCACACCCAGCAGGAACGCCGGGCCCTGCTCCGCTGGGGTGGGCCGGAGGGAGCCAGCGGTCCACACGAGACATTGTGAGCTCAGGGGGCCTGGGTCTGTCCGGTGGGACTGCAAAAGGAGCAAATAGACACAAAAGGGGCCACATCCTGCAAGTGTGAAATGACAAAACCCTCTTAATAGCGAAAAGGTTAAAAACCCCACCATCAACCCAAAAGAAGAAACAACCTATGTTTTGGCTTGAAGGTGTGTTTTGGAAAGAAAGCTCAGTGATGCAGAATCAAATGACATTCTGCTATCATCTTGGCCAACTGCTTTGGGCAGCTTCCAAAACCACCCTCACGAAAGAATGTGTACAAGGGAAATGCTTAGAGCAGGAGCCCTGCTCTGCTCCCCTGGCAATGAGCACCCCTGGCACGGGGTGCAGCTCCCCTGCAGCAGCAGGAAGGGGCTTGGACACAGCAGGGTAAGTGGTCTTCTGGGAGAGAAACTCGTCACCATTTCAAGGCTGAGGAGTGACCAAACAAAAAATGGACTTCAGCTCTTGAGATCTGAGGAAGCTGGCAAATCTGTCTTGGTAAATTTAACAGAAGGGCCCTATGCCTCTGATTGTAGCTCTGGCGACAGAGGTGCCCTCAAAAATGGCCGGACAGCACCAAATACATAATGGTTATGTGGGGAAATAGTGTGTTGGTCAGACACAACATGCTTGGAGAAAGTGTGTAAGGAGATGGAGCGAGGCAGCAGGGAAGCAGCAGTGCCAAAGCAGTGGCAGGGCCTGTCCTCCCCTCCACGGGCACAAGAAAAGCTCCAGAGAGCAGAAGCCTATGGCCAACCTGAGGGGCTGGTGAGTCAAGGGAGTGGGTGCAGTGATGGGTGTTTTTGTGACCAGTCACCTACAAGGGACGTGATCTCAGGTTGGTATTTATTGGTTGGGAAAAAGTTTGGCTGGGAAATATGAAAATTTTCCACTTTCCATTCATTTCTCTAGGGATGCACCTCTGGCTCTATTTGCTTACACTTCTCCTATTAAGGTATTTATTCCCATTGATACACTCTGAAGGATGATCTCACCAGGAAGGTATCTGAAACTTGGAGAGCCAGAGATACAACCACATCTGGTCAAACACACCAGGACTGCTGTGAATGCCACTATGATCTTCTCTGTGCAGTCTGTGAGGGTTTGGTGTTTCCTGTATGTGTGGAAACTAGAAAGGATTAAAAATACACCCTATTTCTGCATGGGGGGATGCTGGATTTGCTGTCATGCCTTGTAATAGTCCAGATCACTAGAACTTCCTAAAACACTGGAGATTTGGCCATTTTAGTACTCTTTGACAGACAGAGGCAGCTCCAGAGGTGACTGTGACTCACATGGGTACACACAGGTTACCTGAGCCAGAACCTGCAGGGCAGGCACACTGTGGGTAACAACCTCCTGACAAAGGGAGTGAGAACAGCAGGAACCAGGTGCTGACCCGGCAGGATGGAGGACACCAGTGCTGGAGATGGTGTCCTTGTGGGAAAACCAGTCCTTAGCTTGTTACTAAAGCAGAGACTGATACACTGTGATGTGAAAGCCCCTCACCAGCCTCAGAAATGAATCAAGGCCGAGTCTGCTTTCTTCCCCAACTCCTTTTAGCTCAAAGCTAAACTCATGTAGATGGAAATGAGAAGGTAAAGCAGAAGACACAATGCGCAGGTATGGATGGATACAGCCTTGAAGAATAGCTGGGAAACAATGTATAAAAGGTCAAGGAAAGGGAACTGGAAAGGGCACTAGGGAAAGGCACCAAGCTATTCTGTCATGCTCACACACCAGGTGTGCAGAGCTGATTCCTTGTCAAAATCCCAGCCCGAATCCTGTCCTGGTGTAACAGCACGAGGAAGGATGAACAGTGGTTGCTGCTACCACTGTCCAGAATAATTTATCCAGATTACAGATCACTCTCCAAGAACACTTAAGCAGATGATGGCTTGAATTATGTGGGCAGTGACAGTCTCTCCTAACTTTACAGGAAGCAGAGAAGAGCTTTTGTGTGGGCAGCAGCGAGCAGCGAGCAGTGCAGGGCACCCTGCATGTGCTCTGGAGACAGCACATAAACCTCCTGAGAGGAGACCAATGGCTCAGACCTCTGCCATCAGCGTAAACCCAGCTTGTTTCTGGTTTGGGGACAGTACCTAGGGCACGCTGTGACTCCCCACTTGCTTTGCAGCCATCAGTTCCAACACCAAAGAAACAGCTATAACCACCTTCCATCCCTTCCTTCAAGAGCTTTGGTGCATCAAGAGTCAACACATTCCTGCTTCCAGGGCAATGAGAGAATTAAATGCCTGAACTAAGAAGCAGAACATGTATTTCTTGTTCTCACACATGCCCAGCTTGCAGCATTATGAACACACATCTGAGTTCTTGTGGCTGGCAGGGCTGTAGGAAGACGCTCAGTATTCCACAGCTATTTGGTTAAGCTTTTTGCTGCCAGCATGACCTAAATCAGTTACAAATTGGCTTGGATGACCTCTGTGCACCCAGTGAAAAGCAGATGTCTCCTCATGGCTGTCCCTCCTCACCAAGCAACACAAGACTCAACTGCACCACCCACTTGCGTTGCCCACGGAGGTCTCAGTTCTTCCAACCATGGATAGAGCTGCACACCTGGTGATGACTCCACCAGGTTCAAAGTTGAATGGCTCCTTAGTCGTTTCTTGCTAAAGCTGAAGGGGTCACCATGAGCCTGACTTCCTCCTGTTGGCTCACAACACTCAGCCACTGCAGGCTGACAGTCCTGATAGATGTACCAGGACCGTCCGTAGACAGAGAGAAGATTCTCTGTTGCAAGTCAGAAAGGTCTTTCCAACAGAAGAACAGGAGAATTTGTTCAGTGGTACGATGACTGCCCTTTGCCTGATCTGACACCAGGGCTCCAAGAATGCTCACAGCACTTTCCAGCACGTGTGGTGCCGGCCGATCCGGCTGCAGAGCTGCTCCCACCGACTGCCCGAGCACGTGGGGCTGTGCCTTTGGCTTTTTCGGCCCCAGTGAGCAGGAGGGCTGAGCTGCAACAAGCCTTTGGCTGCCGTCCCACTCATCTCTTTACAAGCAGGTGCACGTGCCAAAAACTTGCTCATCTCCTTTCAGACTGCAAAAATAGGGCTGGAAAGTTCCCCAGAGTCAGAGATGTTCCCATTCTGAATTTAAAGTACACCAGGGAGTGATTTGTGGAAGTACTCGTCCTGTGGGTCACCACACTGACGTGGTGTGAAGTAATCTCTGATGGTCAATCACCTGCTTTGGCCTCTCATTTAGAAATAAGAAATAAAAGGACATCCTGGATCCACTCTCCTGACTCAGGCTGTGCAGCTAGAAAGGGAAGGGTTGTCAGCAACCACCTCCAAGTTCTGCTTCTGAGGAAGTTCTGTCTTGTCTTCTGTCTGAGGAACCGAGGCAAATCAATCCACAGAATGTGTGCATTAAAAGCTCTTAAGGAATGGAAGCTACTGTTATCTTTGAGGTTTAAGAGTATTTTGTAGTATTGTTTAAGCTTCCTTCTGTCTACCTGAATACCTGGGGTACTTATCCACATGACAATTCCCTCCTGTCAGAAATTCAAGCAGGGGAAGCCTTCAAGGGATGAATTAAGTGTTGCTGTACAGAAGGACTTTGCTCCCTGCTTTTTAACACCTTGCTGCTCCCTGTGCAAATCTGTTCCTGCACCCAGACACAGTGCCCTGGGCTCAGACAACCACTCTGTGACTAATGCTTAGTTACCAGCTCTGTGCACCTGCAGCCAGGCTGGCAAGCAGACTTCACAGCCCAGCCTCTTTAGTTTGGGCTATTTCCCTGAGCACCAATTTGAGATTGGATTTTCAGGCACAAACAG
This sequence comes from Polioptila caerulea, assembly GCA_013397295.1. Lineage (NCBI taxonomy): Eukaryota > Metazoa > Chordata > Aves > Passeriformes > Certhiidae > Polioptila > Polioptila caerulea. The sequence continues at coordinate 536,590 of VYXF01000345.1, forward strand.
AACCATTACTAGATAAAGACAAGAAAGAAATACACAGGGCAAGAGAACTGGGATCTACATGGATGATTTCTTCAAGAAGCAAGTTTCCTGTGTATTAACAATGTTTGGTGATCCCAAATCTTTATCTTTAGAGGAAACAGTTCAGCTGTTACAGCCCCATCAGTTAACTTGACATTCAAGAGCCAGTCTGATGCTGAACTCAGTCCAACAATGTGAGCGAAGTATCTACCAGCTGGAAGCACATTTTAGATAACATTTTGTTATTTATCAGTTCTAAAACTTACAGGGCTTGTCAGCATGTGCAGAAAAGGTTTCTAGTGCATGTTATTTCTCCTGTTCAAGATTGCTCTAGACAACATTATTTTTTTATCCAAAACAACTACTCAGATTGAGTTTTGTTGAGTGGCAGAGGTTTAATTTACAAAGTATTTTCTCAGAACAGCTTTCCTGTCTTACTGTGACAAAAGCTGTGCAGTCCAGGCATTGGAAGGCAGAAAGAAACAGAAATAAATATATGTCTGCTAAGAAACACAGCCAGACTTTTACAAAGATGGGAACTTAAAAGATAAGAACTTAAGATGGTAAGAACTTAACTTTGACTATGTAACTGAATGTGAAACCTCAGCACCTTTAAATCCTACACTGGTAAAAAGCCATAAAGGTTTTATCTGGCTTCCTATTAACTGCACATTAACAAATGAAGAACTCTGAGCATCAGTTTCCTTATTATAATGGGAAAATCCCCACTCTTATGTACAATATTTGAAAACTGATATATGGCCAAGTACACATAAACCCCACCCCACCCTACTCCCTTTGTCTTTGAAATATTTTGCCTCCAATTCCAGAGTTTTATATTAATTTCTCTTTAACAGATCTTAATTTTAAGCACCAACTAACTCTACTGATAATCAACATATGAAAATAATTCAAAAATCATTCAAATGCTCACATTAAAAAAAAAAAACAGAAAAAACCTCAACATAATTCCATGTGGAGCAAGCCAATTGAAAACCATGCTCTGAGCATGAACACCCAGAAACCTCTTCTAACCTATATATCATTCTATGATGATTCACTGAGTAATGTGACTTTGTAACGAATTAAAAACTGACCAAAAAAGATAAAAAGGAAAAAGATCCAATCATTATCCACTTCATAAAAAACAAAGCTTTTGGAAATAAGCCTGAATTACTTGCAAGATTTGTCAAGTCCAGATTTCAGATCACTGTTAAAGGCATAGCACTAGGTACCAGAACTCATTTCTAAGAAAAAGAAAGTTTTGTTATCAGGTAGCACCAGAAAACTTTGAACTAAAACATTTTTAAACCAGTTTAAACCAAAATACTTTAAGTTTTGTGAGAGGGAAGTATTTGACCAGAGCACTAAAAAGAAACTGCATTACAATCAGTGAATCAACCTTTTGAAATGATTTCAGTTTTAGAAATCAAACCCCTGATAGATGTGTAAATAAATGATTTTAAAATCTCCTCTCTGTCAAAAGCATTTCAAATCCCTCAGATCAAAGCACTGCAGGTTGCTTTAGAAGGGGAGCTGCACACACAGCTTTATGCACAAAGCCTGATTTCCTGTTACAAAAGAAAAATAACACCAGCTGTACACTTGCTAGGACAGACTTAAGTCATGTTGAAGAGCACACAACTGCACCCTACCCATTGTAGGAGCACAAACAATCCCTAACTAATGCCATCAGTATCCAGCTCTTCTGTATGAACCAAGGGATATCAAAACAATTTGCAGAAGAGAAATGGGGAACTGAGGCAGTGGGAAGCAAAGCAAACTCTTCACTGTCACTCTGCAGACCAACCCAAGCCCCTTCACAAGATAAAGCACTGTAACTTCACCTAAAAAACTCAACTTTGTAACTAGTAACTGTCTGCATTACAGCTCCTTCCTCTGTACAGCACTTCTGTGAATGTCCAAGCCATGTACAGACACAGCAATTAAGTTTTCTGTGAAAGAAAAAAAAAATTAGAAAAAGACCACCACGTGACACCTAGAAGCGTTTATTTTATGCAACAAACTTAAATATGATCATGTGTACATAAAAGTGTACACTGTATCTATGCTGAACAATGCCAGGAAACATAATATTGATGCAACAATCTTCTAAAATAAACATTAAAAAATGAGCCTGGACAGGAAGACAAAATGCGAAACAGACTTACTTCCAATCAGCACAATGCTTAAAATTGAGAGCAATCCTAAACATTTCCAACTTTCCTTACAAAGCTGCCAAAGTCCAACTATTTTTAAAAACTGATTTTTTTTTTTCTTTACATCAATAATAAAAATCTGGTGACAAACATTATAAAATCAAATGCTGGACTGTCTTTACTCCTTTAAAATTTAGAATATTCCAACAGAACTGCAGGAGTAAAAACACTTAAAAGTGATATATGTTTTTATAAAACAAACATCAATATGTACATTTATTGCAAATTATATTAAACTAAAATGGAGGGAAAATTAAAAAATGAAATGTCTACTTGCGAATTAATAATAATTTTAAGTGATTACTTTCCCACTCTGATAAAAATCAGAAAGCAACATTTATAAAATTGCCACCACATGACTTTTCATAGCAGGGAACTGAAATCTGTACATCTTATTTTTGCAGAAAAGTAGGCAGGCAGAAAGAATTATACATAAAACAGTCTCCAAAAGTAAAGCAAAAAAAAAATTTGTGGTTTTTTTTTTTTTTTTCCTCTAGTCTTGTTTAAAATCCATTCAGTAGACTTCTACCTTTTCTGTGAAATATGGGAATACCTGGCTCTAGGATCATGAATTTGCAATGTCAGTGTAAGGACCTTCTCTGACTTTCTTTAAAAAAAATTGCAGCATGAAAGTTAATGGTGTAAATACACTTTTAAACTCCAGAATGCAGGAACTGGAACCAAGTGTTAAGCAATTTGCTTAATTATTGACTTTTCATAAAAAAAGTCTCTGGGGAAATAAGTACAGATGCTTTTAGCCTCTTTCTCAAGAGTTTCTGCTTTACATTTCCATTGAGAAGGATTAATTTCATGTGAAAGGGAAGCTTAGTTTTCCTTCTGGTTTCAGAGCTGAAAGCTGTGTGTTTTGAAGTAATTTCAGTTCCTGTACAGGAAATTTCTGAATCCTAGTTTTTGCAGAAGCTTGGAGCATGCCTTTATTTGGCCTTCATTTCCTCCCTTTTCGAGCAACTTTTCTTTTTACCTTTATGAGGGGAGAAAAGGAGATGAAAGTTAATTGTAAGGACATGGAAATTACAAGTGATTCTGAATCAAAATCCTACCAAATATTGTTTGGATTTTAGCTTTTACACTCTTTATACTGTGATTCTTCCAACTCCATCTTGTATCTTCTCAATAATTACATAATTAATTGAATAAAACTAAACTTGAAACTACACAAGTTGAATTGTGCATTTTATAATTCCATAAACAAGTGATGTTTTTTCAGCATAAATATGAACAGTTAGTCACTGCTTTCACTGGCATCAGAGATTAAGAAGAGTAACTTGATCTAATTAACTGTAATTACCAAGGTTTATAAAAAAAGCCCATTTTACTTCAGAATAGGCACTACTTCAGACGTTTTCCAAGTATTTACAGTAACTTATGCACGGCTACTTATAAGTAAAAAACCTATTAGACAGAGCTTTTTTTACACACAAAATTCTTTGATTTCTTACTGTATAAACTACAATAAAGAAGTAAAAACAGAGAATTGTCCTATATAAGATGCCTGCTACACCTTAAGGAAGCCTCCCTCTGCTATCTCTGTATCCTCAGTATCTTCCTGGCTGCTCCCACAGGCCTTAAAAAGGTCCATTGCATTTTGAGAGTATTCTGAACTTGAGTCTATCTCCAACAGTGAATCTCCATCACTTCCAAGCACCTGGCTTCTGAAAAATGTTAACAATGTTTTGGTATTTTGTCCAAGAAACACTGAGATATTACACATTTAAAAGATGTTATCTGATACAGAAGCTTATTAAAGACTATGGATAGTGCAATTTGTTCTGAAGACTTGAAGAAATTTGACATATTAAACAAGCATTGCAAGGCAGTACACAAATATTACCCTCTTAACAGAACATTGTACTGGTGTATAAAGCTTACTCTGAGAAGGAAAGGTAAATCAGTAATGTTTCAAGGTTCTCTGCAAGATCTTCAACTTACAAATCTGTAGAAAGAACCTATTCCAATTATTCTTTCTTCCTTAAGATTGAATTGTGATTTCTTAGAGCACACTGGTTTGCAGACCTTATTGCTCTACCACTTAGGACACTTTTGCATTAATTATGTACCAGGTCCAGCAAAACAAACTTCTTGAGTTTATGCACACTATGAATTGCTTGTATTGCAAACCAAGTCAATGTTTAAACACTGAAGTAGCCCAGATTATCATCCAAAAGCTGTTCTGTAGTTTACAAAGTTCCAAATGTAAACTTTCAGTTACTTAAAATAGACATTACAGTATTGCTAATGTTAAAACAGGCACAGACCCAAAATATCAGAAAATAGTTACAGCTGGAATTATGAATTTTCCTGTGCATCAAAGACAGTCAGCTTCCAAGCCTTTGCTATCACTGAAAGGAACCACAGCAGAGTAACCAAATGCCTGTGTGCCTGGCATTAATGAATGCACTGAAACACCAACAACTCTTAGTTCCTTTACACAGCAATGCTAGGAAGGGGAACCAGGATGGATAAAAATAACATTTGGTAAAGTTTATCCTGCTCTGACTAAACAAAATAATTTCTCTAATTCCAGCTGCCCAGGTAATTACTTTGAAAAATAGAACTCAATGGAACATATGGTGGACCACAGCATCTGCTGTGATTTACTTGTGCCCTTAACTATGCTAGGTCTGTTGTGATTGTAAATTCAGGTCTGACTTGAGACAGGAAAGGACCACCCACCCCCTCACTCCCCATGTATTTAATGATTTATTTTTACCTCTGTAGATCAATTTGTCTCTGTGCTGCTGCTGGCTTTTTTGCTGTGTCTTGCTGTTTTGGTGCTTTGGCATTACCTGCCTCTAAACTCCCTGGGCTCTCCTGGTTGGCTGCTGCCCTCTTCCTTCCCCTGACAGGTTGTTTATTTGTTTCCTCGTTTTTTGCAGTGGTACCCTGAGGTTCTGGTTTGGTTGGTCGCCCTCTTCTGGTTTTTGCTGCCAGTGATGGGCCTGTTTCTTCTACGCTTTTTTCTTCTGTTTTTTGATGAATATTCTCAGTTCCAGATGCTGTTGCTGTTCTTTTTTTCCCACGTTCAGTGCTATTGCCTTGTGTTGTCTGATCAGAATTCATCTCCTAGAAAATAAAAAAAAATCAGTAATGTGAACAAAAAAATATTCCCAAAGGCAAACCCAAATTGTTACCTCCCTCCAGCAGAAATATGAGCTTGCAAAACTGTAAGGACTGTTATGAAAACACATCACCACATCACATGGTCTTAGACTTAGCAGTAAGTTTTACTAAATGGGATTTTGGACTTTACCCTTGCAAAAATATTTTCCACGTTGTGTGTAATGTTATTATCTGCACCCAATGTATCTTTTAGTGGTGTGAGAGAGAGATTACAGTAAGAATAACTATCTTTATGAGCTCCTACCACTATGGTTTTTCTGGACAAGCTCCTTTTACTGTCTCTTTGTCAAATGACAAGAGAAAACTGAGAAGCAAAAGAATTATTCCAATACAGCAGTATTTACTATTTACCTCCATACATACATGGAAATTTTGAGACCAATATTCAGTAAAGGTGCAGTTTACTGAAGACCTAAGTGCTAGTAAAGAAAAACCCAAGACTTGTAGGGAATAAAGAAGTAAGATCACACCAAAAATGAAACTTGCTGTGTTTGTTGATTCTTTGTCATGTCTGAATAGGTGTGGCCTACACACTGAACAAGGTAATGAAGTGATTAAATACCATGAGGAGGGGTCTGTAGATGTGAATCAGAAAGGGTTAGCAATGGACCTCTCTACACAGAGCATTATTCATATGGAATCAAAAAGGAAGCAACTGAATGCTAAGCCTTGATTTGAACACTGACTTCCAAACCAGCTGGGAGAAGGGGTAGAGAAAGAAAGATACTGAAGAAGTATGGCTGGGATGACTTAGCAATTTCAAACAAACCAATGTCACTATTATAAATATTGTATCTGAACCAATGACTTTTTTATTAAATATTCTACTATTATGTATTGAAATGAGACAGGCAATCTCTAATCTTCACTACTGTTCCAGCAACTTCAAAGTAGACACTTACAATCGCTATTCATATGAACTTTACAGATTCTCTGAAATTTCAACTTCAAGAACCTAGAAAGCATTTTTGAAGATTTACTTTATACATGCTTTGTCTAACTTTTCTATGTGATGATACAAATCCAGAATACCTGCTTATTACTCTGATTTCATCTAATAAAAAGAGATTAAGCAGTTATATAACTTCTTAAAAACCTAAATCATCTATGTATCTCTACATTATTACAAAAATCTATTTTAAATCACAGAATCATCTAGGTTGGAAGTGATGTTCAAAAAATCATCTTGTCAAACCTGTTGACAGTGGGGCCTCAGTGGTTATCCAGGCCATGACAAGTCAAGCCATGAACACTGATAATTCACCACTTTTCTGGACACTCTGTTCCAGTGTTTAAATTTCTCCACAATGCAAATTTTTTTTCCTGCTTGCATCCAGACAACTTCCCTTGAAGCAACTTCTTCCAGTAGCCTTTTGTCCTTCCAGCAAACAGCCTAGAGAATACTTCCTTCCATCCATCGTTTCCATAAATACCTTTTAGATATTTAAAGACTGATTGATCCTCTCCAATCTCAGCTTAGAGAAGACAAATTGATTTTTCTTCTCTAAGCTGAACAAACCCAACACTTCAAACCTTTCTTCACACAACAACTTCTCCATGCCTTAATCATCTTGGAGCCCCTTGCAAGGCTCTCCCCAGTTTTTTAGTATCTGCATTAAACTGGGGAGGACACAGGATTCCAGGTATGGCCTAATGGATGCCAGATGGGGTGGAGTAAGCACATCCCTCTATCTGCTGATGACTCAGGACACAGCTTGCTGCCCTCACTGCAGCCAAGGCACACAGCCAGCTCATGCTCTGTTGGTTATCCACTGGGGATGGTCCCCCAGGTCCTTCCCAGCCAACCTGCACTCCAGCCAGGCAGATCCCAGCATGCTGTACAGCTGCTTGAGTTTAATCTATCCCAGGTGCAGCACTCAACTGTGTTAAAATTCATGCTATTGCATCTTTTATAAGTTAAAAAACCATTATGATTTACACATGGTGTTCTCTCTTTAATGAACGGGGAGTGAACCATACAATATATTTTTAGTAAATTAATTAAGATTTGAGTTGTGACAAAATTCTAAATTTGATGTTTATTTCATGCTGTAAGACCACTTGACATTTTCTTGGCAGTAATTTCAGTTAAAGCTACTACAGGTGTGAACTTCCACTCTGAATCCCAGGCTCACCGTTACTTAAATTGGAAAACATGGAATAAATGTGGGAATACTTTGGAATTTTAGAAAAGAAGAATGAAGTCCATTCAAATGAATGCTATAAATTACTCTGGATAACATAAACTGCTATTTTGAAGATAAGGGGTCTTCTGTTAGGCTAGGAAACTGACAGAATTATATGAAATGAAACTGCATGTTACCAGTTCCTCAGAGACCACCTGCAATGAGGTGTACTGAAAAAACCCCCAATGTCAGGCTTATTACAGACATCAGTCCATAAAATCCCTGCACATACCTTGTTTTTCACAGGTTCTGTCTTTGCTGGTGTGACTGAAATAATCCTCACAGGATTTTCATCATTTTCACTGACTCCGGTTTCTGATATATCTGAACTTTGTTCCCTGGGAGCATCAGGAAAGACATAATAAAACAAAATACACAGAAAAAAAGAAACATGTTTGGAATCATTGGAGGTAGGAAAAAAAAAGGGGGTGGGGGAGTGGAAATCAACTCAATAGGCTAAATTACTTTAAAAACAATTCAATTTGCCAGAGTCCACACTTATATTTTCTTTCCCAAAACTGGGAAAGATCTGAAAGGAACTGGCTGGTTACTGAGCCAAATCCCTAACCACAGACACACCACCATATAATGACTTTTGCAAACTTAAGACCAGAGCTCTAAAATAGGCTCTGTTCTTTTTCCAGATAGAAAGAGCCAAAACTGGAAAATGTAGTGAAGAATAATAAACATCAATAATGCCCCAACTTCATAGAAAACAAAAGAACAAAAAAGAAAAAAACCAAGACTATTACAACTTATATCATGCACACTTGCAGAACAAATTCTGAGCGCAGTTATACTTCTCCTTGGCCTTATGAAATATAGCAACCAGAACTGACTTTCTCTGCTTTCTTTAACCCTTTATGTTAGTCAGGTAATCAATTCCAAACCAAATTAAACAGTATTAAAAATTGAAAGTGAAAACTGCTTCTCCAGATTTTCAACAAATTTTGAAACTCTGCATCCATACAAAAATAATGCTTGCTAGAAGAAACACTGAGTATTACAATCATATGTTGCATCTTCCCACTGAGACCCTGGCCTGCTTTAACAGGCTCTTTTTATCATTCTTAATCTTATATAGATCAGAATATTTCATCTATATCAAAAAAGTTTCTTGTTTCCAATCAGGATTAATCCTAATTTATACATCAAAACAACAACCACACAAACTGAATCAAAAAGCAAGCATGGAGATTTTACTTATTGAGAACTACTACATTTTCTAAAACTGGACAAAATAAGGACACTCTTCAAATGTGTAAGCACACACACACCAAACCATCTCCTGTCCTAAAACTTGCAGGCACAGTGGAGAAAGTGAAATAAAGAGCTGATGGAAGAAATTTTGGACTACTGTACCTTGATCTGTTTCCTGCAGAAGAGCTCAGCTCAGAGTTTACACTGCTTCCAGTCTCTGATCCTGTAGTCCTAATATATGGTCTCCTTCCAGTTGCAGACAATGGTTTGTTTACTGTACCTAATACACCAGTTGGTTTGGGCTAGAAAAAGATGTTTAAATCTTAAAAAATGCAAACTTCAGATACATCCTTAATTTTACAAATATTTGCTTGAGTATTTAAAAATACTTTTTCTGGATTAACAGCCTTGATCACAATGCCATCATTTTAGAGCTGCTAACCTTATCTTTACTTTAAAAACATTGTTTATAATTTTATTTCTTGTAATTTAAGTGCACTTCATCAACTTCCCTTCTTTCTCTCTCACGCTTTGAGAAGGCATAGCAGCTGGAGAAGTTTCAACAAAAGCCAAAATGTCAGGCAATGCTGAAGTCGAGAGCCTCTGGGTGAGGATGAATGGGAAAGCAAGTAAAGCAGACTTTGCTGTGGGAGTCTACTGTTGATCACCCAGCCAGGATGCTACCAGCAATGCTTAATTCTACAAGGAATTACAGGATCTTTCTGGATCAATTGCCCTTGACCTTATGGACAATCTCGGCCCTGTATACGGGGGACAGCAGACTTTGGGTGCTGTAAGACTTTTGGGTGCTCTGGGAATCTGCTTTTGAAGGTACTGAGATCTATGAACACTGGTCACTTTTTAGGAATCATCTCTTAAAAGCAAAGGAGCAGGCAATTGGAAAGAATAAGATGTCAAGCAAGTGAGGCAGAAGTTTAGCCTGGCTGAGCAGGGATCTTCTGGAACTTAGGCAGAAAATGAACAGAATTTGGAAGCAGGACTACAGAAATGCTGTTCACCACTGTAGGGAGAAAATTCCTGTGGCCAAAGCTTGATAAGGGTTCAAGTTGGCCAGCACTATAAAGGTCACAAAAAGGGCTTTTTAAGATGTGTCAAAAGCAAAAGAAGGATCAGACATAACACTGGGCCATTACTTGATGAGGCTGGTCACCAAACAGGAGGTTGCCTCTGTCTTCTCCGCCAGTTGAGGAGACCCCCAGAGCCCTGTGTTGGAACAGTCTGTCTGGGGGGAATGATGAACAAGCCCAGTTCCCTCAGCTGCTCCTCATAAGACTTGTGCTCCAGACACTTCACTCATTTTGCTTTCCTTCTTTGGACATGCAGTAAACTCAGCTAAAAATGTATTTGCTCAGTAAACAAAGCAAATAAATCACCGTATTAAAAGAATAATATGTTTAAGTAAATTCTGTGTAGCATCAGCACTAGGATGATGCAGCCACTGAACATGTGTGCAGCAACAAGCCTTTTCTACAGAGATTGTTGCTTTTTTTGCTAGTCAATGTTATCCAGTATCTGTAATATCTTTCTCCTGCCTGCATAACTTCCACACACAGGAATTATTTTTTCTTCTTGGGAATATCTTAATTTATTAACTTGGCCTCTAAGGAAATGTAAAATTACATTAAGAATGTGACATGCCAGTTACGAGAACTTCCTTGACTGCTCTCCAGGGACAAAATAAAAACCTTCCTGTTGCCTACTCAGCCCGAGCACATGGGTCAAGTCATCAGCACAGCAAGATCTGAAACATAACTGTATCAGAGAACCCCGAAGAGACAGTGTTTCCTTCTAGATCACCTTTCTGCATATAATTACATAAATATGATATAAATATATATCATAAATACATAAATATAATTGTTCAGTTAAAATTCAAGCTGGCCACTGCAATGAAAGATAATAAAAAGTGTTTTTACAAATACACCAACAGCAAAAGGAGGGCCAAGGAAAACCTCAATGCTTTACAGGACATGGAAGGGAACATTGTAACCAAGGACAAAGAAAAAGCTGAGGGACTTTGTCTCTTCTTTAACAGACAGGTCAGTTATACTCTGGTTACCCAGCCCCTGAACTGGTAGACAAGGACAGGGAGCAGAATCAATCCCCTACAATCCAAAAGGAAGTAGCTGGTGGCCTGACCAGCCTGTCAGACACACACAAGTCTTTGGGGCTGGATGCGAGCCCCCCGAGGGTGCTGAGGGAACTGCTGGAAGAGCTCACCAAGCCACTCCATCATTTTTCATCAGTCCTAGTTAAGTGGAGAGGTCCCAGATGACTGGAGGTGGGCCTCTGTGATGCCAATCTACAAGCAGGCCAGAAGGAGGATTTGGGAGATCTACAGGGCTGTCAGCCTGATCTTGGTGGCCAGGAAGGTTATGGATGATCTGTTCGTTATCTTGAGTGAGACCACACGGCGTGTACAGGACAACCAGGGGATCAGGACCAGCCAGCATGGATTTAGGAAAGACAGGTCCTGCTTGACCAACCTGATCTCCTTTTATGACCAGATGATGGACCTAGTGGATGAGAAAAGGCTGTGGATGTAGTCTACCTGGACCTGGCCAAAGCCTGCAATGTTGTCTCCCAAAGCACCCCTCCTGGAGAAGCTGGCAGTGCATGGTTTGGACAGGTGCACTCTTCACTGGGTGAAGAACTGGCAGTGTGGTCAGGCCCAGAGAGTGGTGGTGAACGGTGCTGCATGCAGCAGTGCTGGTCACTACTGGTGCTCCCAAGGGAGCAGTGCTAGCACCAAGTCCTGTTTAATTTCTCTACTGATGATCCAGACGAGGGGATTGAGTCATTGCACAGATGACACCCAGTGAGTGGCAGTACTGTTTGCTGGAGGGCAGGAGGGCTCTGCAGAAGGACCTGGACAGGCTGGATCGATGGGCCAAGGCCAGTCATGTGGGGTTCAACATGGCAAAGAGCTGAGCCCTGCACTGGGGTCACAAGCAGCCCAGGCCAGGGCAGAGTGGCTGGGAAGCTGCCTGGGGGAAAAGGACCTGGGTGGGCTGGCTGAGAGCTGTTGTACATGGGCCAGGGTGTGCCGAGGTGGCCAAGGAGACCAGTGGCATCCTGGCCTGTGTCAGCAAATGTGTGGCCAGCAGGACCAGGGCAGGGACTGTCCCTCTCCACTCAGCACTGGTGAGCCCACATCTTGAATCCTGTTCCCAATTCTGGGTCCCTCACTGCAAGGACACTGAGGTGCTCGAATAAGTCCAGAGAGAAGGGTCTGGAACAAAAGTCTTACGAAGAGAAGCAGAGGGAGCTGGGGGTGTTTAAAACTCTCTACAACTGCCTGAAAGGAGGTTTTAGCCAGGTAGGGAGTCGCCTTTTCTCCCAGGCAGCTAAAGACAAGAAAGAGGCAATGGCTACAAGATGTGCCAGGGGAGGCTGAAAATTAGGAAAAATTTCTTCACTGGAAGGATTGTCAAGCATTGGAATAGACTGGCCAAAGATGTGGTGGAGCTCCCATCACTGGAAGTACTCAAGAAATACTCAACATGGCATTTAGTGCTGTGATTAGTTGATATGGTGGTGTTCGGTCAACAGCAGGAATCGATGATTTTGGACATCTTTTCCAGCCTTAATGATTCTGTGATATCTCATACTGTTGTACTGAACCTAATTCTGCAGTACATTTTGGAAAGCCTCTCCCAGAGGTGCATTGCTTTGCAAATACAGGATGTTAGAATCACAGAATATCTCCAGCTGAGACTCCCTAAAATAGATGTTCAAAAGCGCATAGACATTGCAGCTGAATTTAACAGCATTAAAAGCTGTAATAAAAACACTACAACTGAAAATTTAGTATCTCCAATGCTAGTGGTATCACAATTCTCTATATGCATCATAAGTTTACATCAAGCTTATTTCAGTAATAGAAGAAACTGTAATCAGGAACCTGTACCTCAGTGTACAGATAACAACCTTGGTATTGTGTACTCATCAGGTAGTATGTTCAAGGAATTAATTGTATGTCATCAAATAAAAGAGTCACAAATTACTGTACATGAACTCTTAATATAATTTTTAAATTACAGCAGTCCAAAACACTTTAAAAATCACAACTTGTATTCAAAGACTTGCAACTTGTCAAAATATAGTACCTTTCCTGTCAAAAGAAGAACCCTTGTCTCTTCTGAAATGTAATTCCTGTCATTGCAGAAATCCTGCATAAAAAATAAAAATTAGTTTGATGTCTCAATCTCACCTCTTTTTTTATATACTCAAATGACTTCTCAAATTAGATGCAGCTCTCAAGTGTTACACATACTTCACACCATACAGCCTGCTGACCAATGAATCAATCTCATAAAGACAGGTCAAACTTGTATTTTGGTGGAGTTTTATAGGGAGCATTACTGAATGACAGTATGCCATACCCAAAATTGGAATGAACATTTTTCCTTGTAAAGTGACATGAATTGTCTGAAATTATGCAAAACTGCTCTCCCTATTTGTTCACTTGCACGTTTTTAATGGGAAATCCTAGCAGAGGAAAAGAGGTACCATTTTCTTTAAACAAGTTGAAAGTTATCTTTGTCACTCTGAGTTATCAGAGTTTACACAGACCAAAATCCTGCAACTGAACAAAGGCACAAGCTCACTGTTACATAGCATCTGAAATTTCACAATTACACAGGAAACCAAATTTTGCTTAAACAGACTCTGGAAAGGCTGTTAATTAACAGTCTAGGGCACTGAAAAATGTCAGCCAGTACATTCTCCAGGACAACCAAAACATCAGATCTGCCCCAGAGAATTACTTGTGCTCCCTTTACACTTTTCAGAAGTAGGTCTCCTGGAGAGCAGTAGTGCCATTGTTGACAGCAGAGCTGTACTTGCCAAAGCTACTACTAGGCAGTACAAGGACTAACTTGTACAGCAAGAATAGCCCAACAGCTACTGCCAGACAGAAATATACCACAGGTAACAAAAAATAATGTTCCCTTTTTTTGTCTGATTTGCATTCTAATTCAGATATAAAGTCTGAATATATATATATCCTTACATATTCAGATGCACTTGTAAAACACACTAATGAAATGATTCAGCAATACATGCCAACGTGCCAGCATTAATTACAATTAGCTCTCACAAATGGTTACAAACATTTCTGTCATGTGTTCATAATACAGCACAGCATAGAGCTGACATTAAAAAATTAATTGCTGATAATAAAATATGCATTTTCCCACTCATTATCTCACAGAGATAACAAGCTCTCAATCATAAAAAAAAATAAATTTCCCCTTATTACTTTGGAAATAAATTAACAAATTTACCTTTTCAGGCTGTGTAAAAAATTTGGTTGGCAATACAGGGTCCTTCGGTGAATCTGCATTGCACAAAGCACTTTTGCTGTTGATTACACACAGTGCTACATCACATACTGTGTAAAGTTTCTGGAGGAAAAAAAAAAAGAAAAGCATGCTTTAGGAATTACTGTTTTTACAATGTAGAAAGAATGCAGTCATTTAAAGAGCTTAAACTATGTGTTTAAATAACTACCACTAAGGACATATTTTGTGATTTTATCAATTAACCACACTGCTGGGTCTTAAAACACATGGAGAATTCCTCATTTTTTAAATCATACTATTTATAAAATCTAGTAATACTTTACATGACTAGGCTCTACAACAGAAGCTCTTGCTCAATCAAACAACCTTAAAAGGTTTCTCATCTCTGCTACAAACTAATGGGTTTAACAGTAGCTGTATAATGCAGTATTTCCTCCCCCGATAGCAGAAGATCCTTATGTCAGGAAACTAGGCAGTTGTTGTCAAAATAAGGCAGGCAGTAACAGGAATATTTTAAAAAATTGCAGGTATTATGTACTGAGTGAGGTCAGCAAGGTTTTGCAAGAATAAGATTGGAAACATACAGACAGTGCTTGCAATTACCAGTATCTCTAAAAAACCATAAAAATGTCAGATCTAGTTCTTTCAGACTTCCTGCAAATCCTGCTTGTGATACCCTCAGCTCATCACCCAGCACTGATCTCAACTGCATTTCTTACTTCATTGGCCTTTGGCTCATCAGGAGACTGAGCATCTCGAGTAAGCTTGATGTTTTCTGACATCTTCTTCATGAAGGCATGGCTATTGTTTTCATTCTTTGTCATTAAAACTTCAAGCATGAACCACAGGCACCTAAAAAGCCATAAAACCACAAGCAATTACACTCCAGCTTTTATATGACAGCTCCTACATACAGCAAAGCTTTACAAAATTTTGTTAGCTGTACTAGCTTTTTCTTAAGAAACCAGACTCAATTTGAAGACATAAACAGATAACATCATATAATGGTGGAAACAGAGTCTAGGTCTTTACCACACACAGTCTTAATTATACTCCTTGGAGTGAACCTGCCAAATTAGTGTGCTTATTATTACATCTGTAAATAATGACCAGCCAATCAACTTTTTTCTCTTTCACATATGAATAGAAAGAGGAATTCTGGTGCTATCATCACCCAAATGAAATTCTGTAATGACTGCCTTGAGCACCATGTCCCTATCAACAGTGTACCATAAGCACTCTCAAGGCAGGCTTAAACAAATCATGCTGCTGCTAGACAGTTATCCACACGAGGTGGATTAATAGTGCAGTTCAAATGGGAGAGGAGATCCAAAAAGCAGGTCAGATTCTTGCTAATGCTCCATATGGGTGGAAAATTCTCCCAGGTGAGACCTAATGGAATTAGCTTTCCTAGGTTTCTTTCTTTAAATCAAGCTTATTTATAGTGAGACTACATTTTATTTTGACTGAAAGTTTGTTTTAGAAATTTGTCAGTTATGATATAAAGCACAACTGGTCCATCCATGCTATCACTTGCTATAAAGCTCCACCATTGCATATGGTTAGAGGGTCAACAGTCACAATATGGTAGGACAGTACTTAGTTGGGAAAGATACACAGGCGGTTCTCAGAAATCCAGGCTTTGCCAGTAGCTAATTTAATTCTAAAGCTTTGGAAGAGAGATTATTTGTAGAAGGAAGTAATAAAACTCAAGAAAAATAGGGTGACTGAACATTAGAGTTTCCTGTTCACAAAAGCTCCCATCTTCTTACCTGATACAAAATGTAATGAAAGAGATGAAGGAACATTTCTCTCAAAAGCTCAGAGGCTTATGCTCCATCTAAATACTTACAGAGCTATCTGACATTCAAGAAACTATGGTGTCTCTAGTCTGACTTGCATCCAAGAGCTACAAAGGCTATAGTAAATCAATCTGTTAGACAGCTTTACATCCATTTATCCACTATTTTCAAGAATTTGAATAGGATGAATACAGGACCAGCAACATACCACCCTGACCCAGGTTCTGCAAAACCCAGTGTCACCCTGAGATTACTACTGAGAACACATTACACTCTGGTAATTCCAGTTAACTCATGTCAAATTCAATCACTTGACTTTCTCACTAAGTCAGCAAATTAAATAAATAATTATCAACTTTGAACAAGACCTGTCCAAAAGACCAGTGGGATTTTATGTAAAAAAACATGCACCTAGAGGAACACCGTCACATAAAGTCATTCTTTGTGTCCATTTCAGTAATTCTGGAATATGAATTACGAAGAGAATGACACTTGAGACAGTATAAAGATAAAAAACAACTAACTCCAAACACAGCCCTGCAGGCTAAGTTTAAAAAACTTCATCAATAACAGTATCACAGATTATGGTTCAGGAACTGCTAAGCATGCATTTACTGTACATCACTGTATCTAGGCCATGTAAACCAAGATGAACTAGGGAGACACCTACAAAACACACTGCAAAGCCTGTATTCCAACTTTGCAAGCATCCATGTTAACACTTTAAAGTGAACACTAAGACACTAGGAGCTGTTAAAAGAAACACTGTATCACATTAAATGGAAAACATTTGTCTCATCTCTCAGGAGACTCTTCAGAGAAGTATTCCTGCCAAAATTCCCCTACAGAGCATTTATTTGTTTGGAGCAGTCCCTTCTGGCTAGTTCAGCCAGTCTGTGACAAACATGAGGGAGGAAATTCAACAACAAAGAAAAGATATACAAGGAGCGTCCAAAAAAGCTCTGCACACTAGAAAGTGCTTCTCAAAGAAAGTATTAACTCAGTGACTGCAAATCAGAACTTATTCCCATGCATTCTGAATAAAGCACATGCTGGACGGAGGATGCTTTCAGATGTTGCCAGGAACAGACAGTGCTGGGATGAAATGCAGACTTGTTGATAAGGTAAAAAATATTCACTGACTTCAGGTCTGACCAGGTGTGAATCAAGTAAGTCAGAAATCAGAACACAGCGAGCTCTTCATTTAGAAAAATAATCAGACTTGGACAGTGAGAAGTGAAGGTGCAAAAAACCATTAAGATCTGAACTAGTCTACTGGTGCCAAAAAAGAACTGCTTTTTGGATGATGGGTATTGTAGCACATGCCTAACACAAAACCAACAAAGCTCAGTTTCATCGAAAATTAATACAACAACAACAAAAAAAAAAACCCACTGAAACCAGAGCTGTGTGGTGGGAGAGAAAACATGCTTTAACAATTTTAAAGTTAATATTTTTTTAAATTTTAAAATTCACTGCAAGATATAAGGAGCAAAAGAAGTTAAAATTAAGATGTGAAATATTATTTGAGGTGCACAAGAGGGTCTGAATCTCAAAAAAGCACAGAACAAGCTCCTGCCAAGTATGACGGTATTGTATACAGTAATCTGAGCTGAGTACTTAAAGAAGTACTAAGCCTGCACTGCTGATGTATAGTACAAATGTTAAGTCAACAGTAAACTTAGGATGAATTTTAGTAGGCTTGCATAGGAAGGGGAAAATAAGTATGCAGTGAGGCAGGACTTACCTAGCCTCAATGTTTTCAAGTCCTGGAGAAGTGCTTTATTTTAAAAGTTCCAAAATATTTGAACTAACATTACTTGACATCCTATAAATACTCCTAGGCACAAAGACAACAACACTAAAATCATTACTTACTTTAAAAGAAGATACACAACTCACTAATTTGGTATACTACAGTATGACCTACGGGCTGCCATTTGGGCTTTCAGAATATGCTGCTATGCAGTTGTTGAAGTGTTCTTCCCATGGTTAAAGTGTTACGTATTTCCATTTTTTCCACTTACTAGTTTGCAAGACACTGTTGATAAAACAAATATTTCTTCTTCCTAATTAGTATTTTCCTCTTCCTAATCAGTTTCTTTCCAAGTGCAGAACAATTCTCAGCATAAAAATTCTGGAATCACTTGACACTTACTCTTTGACATCACGAAGCTGATCAACATCCTGAGGTTTTGTGAAATCTGGATCATGTGCCAGTAAGTGAATCATATATGGTACCACATATTCAGGCAGCAAGGACAGCAATTTTTCTACAGTAAAAACAACAACAAAAAAATTATTAACAGGTTTTACTACTACAAAACTACTTCGTCTTGCTTCAGGAAGAAGGTCATAAAGCCCAAAAATATCAGGAAACAAAACTTTATTTTTTGAGCAAAACAACTACAACTTTAGTTGCAGAGCACTGTATTTTACATTCATAATTCTCAGCAATGTATAGAGGATTATTTTATGGTTTATGCCAATACTGAACAAATTTAGATTTGAATGTGTCAATATAAAGATGAAGAAACAGATTAAACTTATCTGGTGGTTCTTTAGAAAAGCCAGTTGCTTAAGGTTTAATAATTATACCTTCCAGTTTAGTACGATTGTATTCTTAACCATGTTACTGAAATACTGACCATTAGCCATAGGATTCTGTTTAATATATTCTCTTCGTATACTGATGTTTTTGAGCAAGCACTGTCTGGCATGTGCTCTTCTCTCCTTCACAGGGTCTTTGGCACACAAAGCGAAGATTGCCATATATTCCAAAGGGAGCAGTAATTTCACAAGTGCCTTATGCAGCTTCTGGGCAAATATCTGCCTCACTTGGTAGCACTCATCCTACAGCAACACAAACCATAAAGTCAAAATCTGTCTTTAAAAAGAAAAAAAAATCATTCAAAGTGGAATTATAAGGAGGCTTTTTAAAAACATGAAAAAGAGCAGCAGTAGAAACATTTGAAATTGAAACTTCAATAACTCTTGTGAAAGCTGCAGTGAGGAACAGAATATACTCAGTGTAGCTGCAACAAAAGCTCAGACATAAGGACTCAGAACTCAATTAAGGGTCACTTCAATTCTAATGCAATTACTTACATTAATGACGAGTGCACAGAGCTGGAACTGTTCTGGGGTAATTATTTCATGGTAACAGGGTTCCTGTGCAAGCTTCATTATTGCACTACCAGCAGCTAATCTCAGTCGAGACATATCTGATTTACTAAACATGGCAGAGAAAAATCCCAAATAATTAATCACAGCTCGCCACAACTATCCTTAAATCACCTGCATGTCTCAATTTCTTCTTTTTACAAGATCAATGACCAATGAACAAAGTCCCAGTAACAGAGCTCTAGATCAAGCTGCATTAACCATACTAAATTTCTAAAAAATAAAGTGCTTTACTTTCCACACAAAAAAAGTCTACTTCCAGTAAAACAATGAAATTACATGAGCTAAGTTTCTTGTTTTCCTATCACTGTCTAAATGAAAGCAACACTTTTGCCACAGTTTTTCTCTTTCCTCCCTTCACCTTCAAGATGAAGCTGTGGTGCAGTTTCCTCACAGTTGGAATGAAGAAGCTCCAGCCAAGATAAAACCTAACATGCTTGGGAGGTGGTTATCACTCTATTGTTTTCAAAGATACCTCTGCAGGTGTTTTACTCTCTACAACATCTTTTGCTAGGAAAATAATCTCATTTGGAACTCTGTAAGTATCAGCAAATCACAAGAAAGGGAGTATCTAACAACTTCATGCTGTCACTCCATTCCTAGTATTACTTACTCTTATGAGAACCATAGCTAGCATTGTGCTGACCTTAACATTCCACAAGCACTCTAAAAGAACCAACATCCTCTGAAATTCTACACCAGAGTTTATGGAACACTGCAAGGAACAAAGTCTGACCTGATTCGCTTCTGTTCTGTCAAGTCTCCTTCGCTGACGAGCATGGCTGACAATAACCGGAGTGTGGAATTTGCAGATTTTGACTGGTTGTTTTTCATACCCAACAACCAGCGTACCAAAAGTTTAATTGCTTGCACCTATCACACACATACAAAAAAAAAAAAAATAAAAAATCAACAATCAACTTACTTGCCAAAGCTGTGAAGTTACTTAAACCTACTGTTGTCAAATTGAAATTCCCATAGATTTCTGTGTATTAGCGCTGATATATTTTTGAGGGAAGAGAATGAAGCAGCAAACATTTAGAGTGAAAAATCAAGAGGTAGTATTTGTGACCTCAGGAGACTTCAACTATGGTCCATTGTCTTTGCAGACTTGCGTCTGCAAAGGACACAGGATACTTGATATATGATTAAAGGCAAGAATAACCAGATAAAAATTCCTAGAAATGGCCATAATTAGATTCACATTCATCAGGGTCTCAATTTATTTCAAATCTGTTTACAAGTAGAGTCAGTAAAGTCAAAGTAAAGTCACCTTCCTTGTAAAGAAAACTAAAACTTTTCAATGTCTTCATTTTCTCAATGCTCTGAATAATTAATTTCAGTAGTGAGGACAAAAGAATGCATAGTTTCTATCAGTTCTGTGTATAACTCAAAAAACCAATAATATTCTAATAGGACTAATACAAAAACACTTGAAGGGATTTATTCTAATATTCTCCATTGCACAATCTGAAGAAAAGTAAATTTTTAATTGCAGATATACACATTATTGTTGTCAGTAGAAAACACACCTTTGCTAGTACTTCTGGAGAGACTTCTTCATCTGGAGACCATAATTTTCCATTTTTCTCACCTGTTGACTATAGAAATCCATGTAAGTTTACAAACTGGTTCAACCCATACAGAAAATGAAGAAGTAAAAATAGAAAAGAAGTCATGGATTAGGCTTTCTTTTACAAAAATATCTTTTATAATGCAATTATCATTGTACTAACCACTTAGGGAACATTACTTTATGGACTCGTTTGACAAAAAAAGCTCTATTCCCCACAGAGTTCATAACAGGCTAACAGCATAATAAGCACTTAAAAAAAAAAAAAAAGATAATCTTACCCTGTCATTCATTAGGAGATCTTTCACAATGAAATTTGCAACAACAGATTTCATTGGAGAAGCAAACTGGTCTGGAGCCAACATAGAAATATGACCCAAAGAGACCAAGGGAGTTATAAGCTGTTCTGGTACATCAGCATTCAAACTTCTACTAAGAGGCTGAGGAAGGAAAAAGAAAAAAAAAAATTCAAAATTCAACTTCAGTTAATAAATTAGCATGTCTTAAAATGGTTTATTTAACCTCTGTATTGCTGATGCATTTCACTGTTGTTCCAAAAGAATTAATAAAATTAGCAATCAGAAGTATAAAGAAAACAAATTCCTATTCCACAAAGCAGACAAAAATCTCACATAAGGTAAGGGCAAAAAAATTTCTATATTCTCTTCTTATTTCAACATGAAACACATTGAAACCTGAGAGACATGGAGAAAAAACTTTGACTCAGAAGTTGTGAAAACCTGAATCCCAACTGCCAATGGTAGAAAACAGCAGCCAAAACCTTGGAAACCACCAGGGACGTTTCTACTAGCCATCAGTATTTACATTCCAGGTAAACAGGAAGTGTTTACCTTCTGGGTGAACAGTCACCAGGACAATTCCTGTATCACCACACACTACAGCATCAGATTCTGGTATTAGGGAGAAAACAAGCACTCTCACAGAAGTCTAAGCAGAGATTGAACTCTGCAAGCTTAATTCAAAGCTTTTCACACTTATAAATTATGCAGAGGCTCAAAGACAGCCAAGATTAAGTACCTAAAATAATTTACATGCGCAGATTAATAATGTTATTATTTAAAAGACTACAGTGAGAAGTAATAAACTCTCTGCTCTGTATAAAGTCTTTTTGCTGAATTACTTGTCAAGGGAGCAGTAAGCTGATGTCTGAGCTTACAGCCAAGCTGTTCTGCACTAACTGCCTTAGTTAGGCAAGGCTGCATGTGCAAAGACCTTAAATATACCTTAAATACAGCTTGAAAGCAGGGGATGTTACCTCTCATTTAGTATCTGCTAAATGTCTCCACATGGGATTTGCTGTGGATCAGGCCAGCATATCTAGCTTACTTCCCCCAAACTTCTCCCATGCAGAGAAAAATGACAACCTTCATCTATCAGACATGAAAATATTAGTAATATTGACTTTAGGACACAAATATGAATAAGTTTTATTAATTAATAAGCTATTGCAAAATTAATGACTTAACGACCATACATCAGTAGGCTTCCCGACTTTAAACTGTTACCTGTTAATAAACAGTAAGAATTAATTTTAATTACTAGTGTCAATTATTAACAAACAAATCTTAAAAACAAAATGGCAACACATACCTCAAAGATCTGTGCAAGTTGTACTTCTTTATTTGAAAATATGGCATGTATACAGTGAACAGCTTGTTTTGCCTGATGAGGAGTGCCTCTTTTTGCTTTCTGATGCAAAATTGGAATTAGTGTCCTGTGTGAACATTAAACAGGAATACTTCAAAATGCAATTTGCAATCTACAAAAAAATAAGTATCTTCACACATACAAATCCATCAACACTGTCTTATAAATCAAGCATTCCTTTGAAGTCTGTTCAGGAAAGATCACAATCATAAAGTAAAAAGCAGGACGAAATTGTATTTAGCAATACTTGTTGAATATCTGATTCTACACATACAAGAAGGAAACAGCCCACAGGAAAAAAAACCAAACATGAAAGAAAATAATGATCAAAATAAAACTATTTAGGAAGAAAGTATAAGGTGGGGGCAACGTGACAATTTCAGCTAGGGTAAATTCCTGGACTTATTATCCAAGCCTGGGAATGACAGGGCTGAAGAAAATCTGTGAAAGCTAAGAATAATCGCTCAACATCATTTTGTTTACAGTCTTTTACAACTGGAACTTTTAATAGCAACGTACACCCAAGTAAACAACTGCTTTGTTGTGAGATTTTGAATGTGAATCTCCTGCAATCTATCTGCTGATCACAAGGCACAGAAGGAAAGTGCAGGGTAGAAGCCCCTCCCATTACCAGGTCCAGGCTGGCCAGACTGCTCAGTGTCACTCCTCAGGCAGTGCTGGAAGGCAGGCCTGTCCCCTCAGAGCTCAGCAGCTGAGACACTAACTTAGGAGGTTCACCCTGCACCTTCACCCAGCAACTAACATGAAAAAACAAAACCACCTACAAAGAGTCTGACACAGAAACGTCCCAAAAAATTTCCTTGCTTTCTTGAAAAGCTTTCTAACAATATTCATTATATGGATTATTCAGCACTCCATTGACACATTCTACAGGATCAAAATCAGCAACCAGAGGCTAAAGAGCAACTTTCTAGGTAAAAAGAATCAAACCTCAAACAGTTTCCTCAAAACCCCCACAAAATCCAAAACCAAACCAAAGACCCTGAGATACATGTTAACAGTACCCTGAAGTTACAAATCTCTTCTCAAACCTGCCAGGATTCTACAAATTGGATTAAGAACCAAAACAGGAAAGAATTCAATAAAACCTACAGTTAAAATAAGCTTTGATGCCTAACCTACAGTTTTCATGGTGTTAAGTACATGTAAAGTGTCTTCACCAGGCCTTGGTGCAGCAGTTACAAATCACACCTCAGCACATCCCAGCTGACACAAATCTACAAAAGATGAAACCTGAAACATTGACATGCACCTTTACATGTTTTCATCTACAAGTTTACCTATGGCCCACAGGCTCTGTTTGAGCATGGCCAGTGCTTCTATCAGGCTCCTGAGTCACATGGTAGACTGTGTCCATGAACTGGTACAAAACCCTTTATTCATTTCCTATACAAGGAAGAAAAACTTGAGCTGCTGCTGGTGAACACTGCTTCAAAGGACAGCAAGTAGCCTGCTCACAGAAGCATTTAAAAAAAAAAACCAACCAAAAAACCCAAAAAACAAACACGTCCCTTGAAACAAACTACCCTGTCGATTGTATCAAATCATTCATTTATGACAAAGATTTCCAAATACATGAAATCTGGAATATCTACTTGTCCTCAGTCTTCTTTTTCCTTGTGTCAAGTGTAAACACTGACATGGCTTTTCACAAAGCCAACCTGACTTGCCTGGAAACCATGCCAAGGATGCTACCTCCACTTTGACAGTTACGTTCTTAAGTTGAGACCTCCCAGACTAAACTTCACCAATACCTGGCTAAGGCACAAAGTCAAAGAAATGTCCACAATGCCAGATCCTTTGAGAGAACATGATACAGCTCAGCAATAGAGTACTGATTAAACTCTGATAGGGAACCAAGGACACTTGGGACTATACTGGGAACTGTACTGACAATGGGGACTGATGGGCTTTTCCTTCTCTTTACCCTTACAAATATCTTAAAATGTATCTCATATACCTGCATTTGCAATATTTTTCTTTTATTCAAAATCTGATCCCCATACAGAAGAATTGCTGAAGTTACAGCTTTAATTTACAGCAAACTTAGAAGTGTACATTGGTATGCATTTCAGCATGGCAATATCCAAAACACTATTTCAATATATGTGAACTTGAAACCTGTGATAGAATATTTGGACAAATAATAGGCTGATTTTAAGGTTTCAGATGTTACTCACCAGGTATTTAATAGCCTGTGAATACCTAGTAGATTATGCAGCTTTAATCAGCACAGCATGAATTGCATGACAACTTACAGACAGCCAATTATTCTTTGCTAGAAATTCATGCCTGCTTTTAGATTTTGTTTCCCGTCTTGTTTAACAACAAACAGAGCTGTTAACTATATCAGAGATTGTAACTGCATTCCTTACAAAGACAGAAAAATCGTGTGAAGGACAGATATGAGTAGAAATCATGCCAAAAAATCATATCATTGCTGTATTTTTACTGTTACTTATTTTGTAACTTAAAAGATTTGCTATACATTGGTTTTAATGTGTCTATTATAAGAAGATTTTTAAGAAATACCTAACACAATAAATATGTAAAAACTGTGAGAGCACAACTTAAAAATGGACAGGGACAGAAAGGTACTGAAGGAAATCAATCATGGAAGAGAAGCTGTTCATAATAACAAGACTAGATAGGGGCAACACATTGACTAAATTATAGAGAGGCAGAAGAGCAGATATGAAAAGCAGCACATAACAATACTCACGATCTTATCTGTGGCAAGTCTGTTTCTATTTTGTGACCCGTGTTTCTGAAAATCTGTATGGCTGCCTCAGCTACCTTATCATCCTCCATCCTGAGGCACTGCAGTAGAGACTCATAGGTCTCTGCAGAGTGGAACGAGGTAGGATGTGTAAAGGACAGAACCTGCAGACATACATTAAAACAAAGGTATATTTATTCATAGTAAATGAATAATAAGAAAAACAAAATGATGGCTATTTATGAGCATTACCTTCAACATAAATAGCTGTTATATGCCCATATGAAACTATTACATTCAATTGTGGAGAAGATTATAAATAAATTATAAAGATTATATATAAATTTTCAAATAAATTCATCTAGATTTTGTTTTTCAGGTCCTCCTGTCTTCCAAATATTTTGTAAGATACTACCTTATTTGAATATATAAAAACACACTTCTTCAAATGAACACTTACTTCAAGAGTATTTGTTTTTATTGCAATGTATTTAAGAACACTTATTTTCAACCTAATTTAACTGAACTGAAATTTTGATTTCTCTAGAATCTATAGTCCCTGAGCAGAAAAGAAACAAAGGTTAAGATAACTACAAACAAGACATAGGCTACTCTTTTCCAGATTTGAAATCCCTTCTACTTCTCAGCCCCACTGAAAACACAAGCTCCCTTTTTCCTCTACATAATGTGGCTCTTGAGCTAACTGCTTGCTTTCCCTCCAGTGTCATACACACCCCAAAGAAGGTGTCTCTCCCACTTTCCCTGTTCCTCTTCCTCTCACTTTACCTCTACATCTTCTTCTCTACTACTTCCCTAAGCAAGAACCAATTTCTGGTTTTTTTTTTGATGTACATTTCAACGCTTGGCACCCTTTTCAAAACATACTCCTTCCAACAAACCATTCCTTCCATTATTCCAGTCATTCCAAGTGAGTATTAATAACCAGTTTCATACATTAAAAAGGCAATTATCTAAGTAATAACTATTAAAGCCATGCTTGCATTAATTTGTTACTCATGCCACTTTTGTCCCTTCCATTACTGATCATAGCTGCATTAATGTAGATTACCTTGAGAAGTTCAAGTCCTGCACGAATAGCAGTATCAGGACTTACACCCTCCTCTTCATCATCAGCTGTCCCCTCTATGGATTTATTCATTAGTTTTACTAGTGCACTGAAATGAGAGAGACAAAAAGGAACAAACAAGTAAGTAGGACAATGTTAAAGGCTGGAGATATAAGGAAGATTGCTTGGTTTTCAAAACATATGAAGGGAAGGCCACATCCTTTGGGGGTGGTGTTGGCATTGCTGTGTGGTTTTTGCTATTTTTAAGTTATTACATTAGTCCTTTTCCTTCTAATTTCACTTTTGCAAAATGAATTCTTCAGGGGGGAAAAAAGATCCATCTAAAAAACCCCCACTATGCTGGTGGCATTAGATCAACACATACTTGCAAAAGTTTCAGAACGTAATTAGGTTGCCAGACAAGTCTCAAAAGAAATCAAAACATTCTCTTACACAATCCCACAAAGGCTAATTAATTCAGATGCTACAGAGAAGACTGTGCTGCAGTTATGTGCTGCAGTTAACTGTGTGAAAATTATGTTCACAGTTTTCACCTGAAGCCCCACAAATAGAATGTTCACCATGAACTGCTACATTTTTAAAACCATTTTGCAGACAGCACCGCAAAGCAGCATCAAAAGAAATTGCATCCTCTAGGTTGCTGGGAACGAATACATCTACATAATTTTGATTTAAAACTCACCCACACATTTAGTGCTAGGACAGATCAATTAAAATCCCAAGAAAATTATTTTTTCTTCTTCTGCCATTTCTATCATCTTTTTAATCGTTCATGAGTGTATTGTCCATGATCTTTCAAACTTACCTGATGGCTTCTGAGTCAATATGTACAGGGGCAATTCTTTCCAAAAGGAATTTGACCATTTCCAGAAAAGGATTTGTTGGCTGCTTAGGATTTGCAAGTTTCCGAGCTATCTCCCTCTACAAGAATAGATACAAGTAAGAATTACAAATAAGAATTTTACTGACTGCTTTAACATGTTGAGCAAGCTAAATATAGTCACTTCTTTTTACCACAGAGATTGTCTATATAATGAGTAAAATGTATTTTAAGGGGAGGGGCTGTTGGTATCTCCACACTCCTTTTTATCATGTTATATTCAAAGCAGACACACTTCACAGAACTATTTAAATAGCCAGAGTTCTTCAGGGGTTCTTAAGAATTGCAGCCCAGATTCAAAACAGATTTAAGGAAGAGTGAAGTGTAGTGCACAGAATGTGTATGTCTGTTGTCAAGTGTAATCCAGAAAACTGTGGGGAACCCTGTAGTACATGAAATTTCATAACAATGAAAAAATTGTCCTGCTCACTTCCCTGAAAAGTTTCTGAGCCATTAGACAAAATCCAAGTAGTCTACGTCTGTTTGTAGATGCTCATTGTGATCTTTGTAATTTCTGTCAATGAAATAGCTTACTTTGCCTTAGGCCACAAAAAAACCCCCAAATCTGTGGTGGTTGGCATAATCTGGTAAAGTACAATTTAATATTAAAGTGTGTATTTTCATCAAAGAGGTT
The DNA here is from genome assembly GCA_013397295.1 of Polioptila caerulea. NCBI lineage: Eukaryota > Metazoa > Chordata > Aves > Passeriformes > Certhiidae > Polioptila > Polioptila caerulea. The sequence goes on from VYXF01000345.1 coordinate 564,248, forward strand.
AAATAACATGAGAAAAAGGAGCGATCTCAAAATACTATTCTAGGATGAGAAATAAATGAATAATATGCAGATGGTAATAGATGACTTGCTAGTACTTGAAAGCTGAATCAATGTGAGAAGACAGTTTGGGAACCCTACCACAAAACAAGCACCTGAAATAAAATATTTTGAAGAAATAAATTGTTCTTTTAGACATTATGCTTGATGCTCATAACCCCAGGAAGGAATAAAGCTAATGTTTTCTTAAGATGATGATCATAATTATCTTTTCTTTAATCTCTACAGGTTAATCAAAAAGGCATTTTTTGAAAATTGGAAACATGTGAAAACCATGTTTAGGTAACTATGGCAACCATTAATTCCAGGTAGCTGTTTTAAACACATACACTTAAGGTAAAAAAGTTTGCTTTTCCATCTCCTTACCACACAGACATCTGCCTGTTTACAAGAACATGTAGGGCTAATTAACAGTTCAAGCTGGGACCGAAGTTTCTCATCATCACCCAAAACCTGATTGAATTTCTTCACAAAATCTTGTGCTTTTCCAGGATCTGGAAGGTTTTCTGTATGATTAAAAACAGTTTAACATAAGATAATTTTGCAACTTCAGCAGGCCAAGATTCACAGAGATACACTTTCCAGGAATGCTGTAATAGTTTACAGAATGCTTACAGGAAGTTAGTAACACTTACTTGCTATGGTCATCAGTTTTCCAAACATGGCAGCACTGTTTGCTTCTGACTGAGGACAACAGCAAAAACAGACAAACAAATTAGCAATGTCTCCTTTAGAAAATGCACCTTAAAGCTGATATGTTAGGTCTTCTGCAGCACTACTTTCTACTCCTTAATCTTATGTTTTATGCTTTTGATTTAAGAATAGATACTAGAATAGTGTAACTATCATTAGCAGCTCCTGCACAGAAAGGGGAAAAATCTTCTTGTAACATCAAAGAACTGCAAAAACTCATTAATTCATATAACAGGTCAAAATCAGGAAAAAGACTCCAGTAACCTCCAAAACAAAAAATTCTCACAAGTCCACTCTCTCACCAAAACCTCAAAGCAATGCCCTTCTATTTAATATTTCTACTAGTAAAATTCCAGTACAAATACTTAAAAAGTTATTTTTTCTAACCAATGAAGAAATCACTGCTTCATGTTACAACATATTCCATTTTCAAAACTTCTTAGAAAGTGAGAAAGAAAAATATCAGTCAAAAGCAAACAAAAATCTTTGAAACTTTAGAAACTTGTTCCAAAGTTCTTGAGCAGTACTACAAAAGAATAATCAACAGAAGGAGGTCATATCCCTTCAAGCATTACAGAAAGCAACTTTACTTCGGGAGAATTGAATATTGTCTACATACAGAAATTAACAAATAACAAAATTACACTGAACAAATAGTACAGTATTAAAACCCTCCAGTAAATTAGTCCCATAGATCCACTGGATAAAGTATCAATATTTTTCAAAACCGTACAGTGGGCTGCTTATGCAAATCCAGCAATTCTCGTACATGACTCCTTAGCATGTTCTGGCACTTCCACATCTCATTCAGTGCTCTGCAAAAATGGAAAACCAGAAAAGAAAAGCTTCTTCATAAGAAGAACATGCTGGATGTTTTAATAAACAAGACTGTTTATTTATTTATTTATTTTAGAAGTGCAACACCTGCTAGGTACAATCAAAACCCATCAAATCTAAAAATAACTGTTGAAAACAAGGTGGAATTGATTTTCTCTCTTCACAGAACATTATCTCTCTTAGTCTTCTAAGAGCAATTTAACATAATGCAGGACATCCATAGTATTTCTTACAACCACCCAAATAAAAAACAGGCCACCATCAACCAGAATTCACTTACAGACACCTTCATCATGGTCCCTAATACAGAGCAAACCTAGAAGCCATCACTTGTGCAGTTTTAGGTCTGCATTGTTCTCATTTGATGAAAATGAATGGATAAACCCTCTCCTCAAATATCATGGAATTTTTTTGCCTAATGGATATGTCAAGTTTGTATACAAAAGGGAAACGTTTTCAAATACTATGCTACTTGCAAATAATGCTATTTTAAATCCATTATTTGCATTTTTATTACATAACACAAGTAAGGTACCAGATGTTAGAAAAGCCTAAGAGAGCAAGTATTTGTTAAATATAAACTATACTTACTTGACAGCATTTGGATCTAAGCTAGCATACAAATAGTACAAGCACTTCATCCGCTCTTCTGTTTCCAAATTGTGTGGAACAAGATACTGAGCAAAGATTTTCTCTACCAGTAATCTGCAGGAAAAGAAGGAAAAAAAGAGAGAGATCACTACTGTACATGTTAAACAATAATGACATCTTTCAGACAAGCTGAAAAAACAAGAAATAGTGGAAGTCATTAAAACCAGATTTTTCAACAAGGAAAGAAGACAAAAAAGTAGTGGCCTTTTTCTCAGCTGATTCCTCCCACTACTGATAAAGGATTAGCAAGAACTGCTCTTTGAGAGCTTTTCCACTATCTTTCACTTTCACCTCTAAAAGGGAGTAATCTGTCACCATCCAAATTCTTCTTGTCTTTAGGATCTGAGAATCTCCTTTTGTTTATTGAAATATATAGAAGGAAGGAAAATGCTCAAATAAAGGAAAAAGGAAAAAGAATTACAAGAATATACCTTAAAGGGGAGGAAAAGTAAAAATCTGAAGTATCCTTGAGGGAATGGTTAAAATTAAACTGTAGTACCTGAGAATCTACTCATACTAAAACACAAGCTAAAAATCAGCACTAAAAAGGTAGAGATGAAGGAACATCAAAACATATACAACTAAAGGGGCAAAAGGGAACCTCAGTGAGAACAAACCAAACCAGCAAAAACAATCTCCAATTATCTATCTTTTTAAAACACACATTTGAAGTTTTACATGAAATATCAACTTTGAACTACAAGATACAAGTGAGTAGTTAATCTAATTATAGTCCCTGCAATGAAAGAACATCCAAATGTTAATTTAATTCATACTAATGAAAGCTATGCACAATGTTCAGCTGTACAATTTGATATTTATTGACAAATATTGTGTATGTTTGAGTTTTAAAACTTTTTCACTATGTACCAGTGCACTAGTACTAGCAAGAACTCTGCAAGCACCTTGTACAGAGACCACAGCAGCACAGATCAAACATCTTATTTCTGGTCACACAGCTTAGTTTGTTGAAAGAAAATTCCAAGAGACATGATGGCAAGGCAGAGGGATAAAAGGATGACCATGAATATGGATACAATTATCTTGAGACAGCCCATTAGTATTAAAGAAAACTTGGCTTTGTCTCTTTAAACGTACACTTTCCTACTGATGAGTCAAAGAACTAAATTCTTTGGGGAAAAGAATCATCAGATCTCAAGGGAGTCTATCTGTTTAACACACTAGGAGATTGAAGGCATCAGAGCTCTTACCAATTTATGAACATTGCTCTAGTCCATGTCTCTACAGATACATGTTCTAGAGAAGCTGTCAATACAAATGGAGAGACTGCATCAACCCTTCCCTGGTCCCTGTTGGTTAGGGTCAAGATTTACAAACTGGGAATAACTGCAAGACACACTTCTCTCCTGTGAGGAAAGTGACTGGCTATCATAAAAATAGTTGGAAATCTGTAATGTTTCAGATAGGGGATAGAGTGAAATAACCACATGCATTTGTTGTAAAACAAAGAAGCTCAGAGAACACACGAGAGGCAGCTCTTATGGTCAGAAGTTTTCAGTCTTGACTAGATCACGTATATCAACAGTCAAGCAATAACAAAAACATTATCAAGTGACCAAGTTACCAACATGTGGAAAAAAAAATCTGTTCTATTCCACTGCATACCTGACCTCTATGTGATACTGCACCACTATCTCCTAAAAGAACTAGTGTTACCTCAAGTGCCCAGTGGAAAACACTCCAAAGCTCAGAGCAGTCCACTGCTACTTTTTATCATCTTTATGCTACATTAGTGAAGCAAAATAGGCCAGAGTAGGCTAATTTTGGCCCATGCTCACACTTTTATGTTTAACAGACTGGATAGCCTTTGTCTTAGAAGATCATAGCATTTCTACAGCTCTTCAGGTGCTAAATCTTTAAAATCCTGACAATAGCACTGAAACACATTTATCCCTCCATGAGATCAGGAAACCAACCCAATGATGACACTGAGCAAGAAGTTAATTGTCAGCCTTGAAGACTAGTAGAATTTCAAATAAAATTCAGTGTATCAAACTGACCTAGAGGAACATTAAAAATCAAACCACCAATCTTTCTGTGTGGACACCCAGAAAACAGGATATAATCCATGCTTCCTCATGAAAAGGCTAGTTTCAATAGTGCAATCAGACTCTCTGAAATCACATCAGAGAAAAACTCAGCTTTGATGACACACTCTTCCCTTAAAATTTCTTGCATCATTTCCATCAGTGTTCTGCATTTGCTGTGAGCAGAAATACAGAAAACATCTGCCCCATTCACTGTACAACTTTGATTCATTCTCTGTCCACTATCAAACCTGTGTACCGAAAACAAGATGCAAACATGGTAGAAAACCCAGAAACATCTCAATGCAAATTAAAGTGTATTTTTATGTATATGCTGAATTAACTTTGTATAAACTCTGTGAAGATTTCCCGATTTTCAAAAAGGTGCCAACTCATCAAATATGTAACTATGGCCCACTTACAATCAGCCAGATGAACAAAGTGAGAGCCTTCACCACAGCAGTGGTTAAAAATTTAGTATCATAATTAGCAACTGAAGGAAGCTATTGGCCCATTCAGACTAGTCACCAAGATAACAAAACATACTGAAGTTTTATGCTGGCTGCATAAGCAAGGCACTAAGAAACACTTCTGTAAAGAATTTGCTGAGTCTACCATACTAAAAATCTAGGTTGAAATTCTGCCTTTGTGTGATCCCTCAGCTTCTCTCTTTCTGAAAGACTACTAATAATCTTCCAAAACCTTGGCTAAAATACTTTTTTCAACACCAAAATGGTATTTCAAAAAATCCAAGGGTCTGATTGACAAACAGATGAATCAAATGCGAAAGCCCCAGATGTTTCTCCAGCTTTTGGTTCCTAAAGGTGCATATCAAAAGGAGAGATCTGTGCATGTACTGTGCTGCGGACACACATAACACTCACAGATGCTGGATTTTAACAGCCCGGCCTCTGGAAAGCAGTAATGCAAACAAGAACTGGCATAGTAAATGCCAAATTTGTGAATTTTTTTTCTACACAGTTGTTAGTTAATGAAAATCTGCTATTATCATAGCACTAGTTCCATCAGTATATAAAAATGCATCCATGAACAGATAATACAACAATCCTGCATATGTGCATATACGTCTTAATGATTAATTAAATACATCATACACCAACCCATAAATACAGACTATAACAGCTTTCACAGGTTAGGCACATATTTTCAGAGTATCTCTTATCACTATACAATTAAAATTAGGAAGACTTAGATTGACTCACTTGTCATCAATGCTATTTTGATAATATATGTGCAAAAGTTTATCCTTTATCCAGCTCACTTTCTCTGCAGCATCTTTTCCAGCCTCAGCATGAAGACAATACTTCTTGTACAGCTGGGCAAGACCCATCATAGCTTCTTTTCTTACTCGCCACTTGAGAGGGAAGAAATTAAAAGAAGTTGGGGAATTGGTTTTGGTAAATAAATAAATAAATAAATAATACAAAATACAGTAAATATGTAGATGTGTGAAAGAGAAAATAGCCACTTTCTGATTTCCTATATTTAGACACTCAAAAACTGAAAAATGCTGTTTGAAGCCTCTAGAGGAGAATATGCAAAACCTGTGTAAGGGTTTTCTTGCCAGTATTATGCAGATTAAGTATGGTCAGTACCCAGAATTTCAGTACTTCTCTGTGCTGAGGAAAGAAAATGTGGGAGCTAGCCAGCAGAAAAGAAGTACAGCTTAAGAAAAGAATAAACAACAGGAGCACGAGATCAACCATGAGTCCAGTTCATTTTTTACTTAATGAGGACTTTAAAGACTAGTCTGCCCTATCAAGGGAGAAACATGTAGGAGTAATAGAACTCTGACACCTGAATAAGTGTCTTACTGAGTCAGGATTTGGAAGGCTTATCTGTTCAGAGACAGGCACCAGAAGTGGCAGACTTGTTTCTTCCCATTGCCTTGCACCATCTTAAAGCACCCTTGCCTAGACACAGGAGATCTGGAGCCTAGGCCAAGCCAAACCTGCTAGGCTTGAACTCCTGGGCCACCTTCCAGGACAGTGGGAGAGGTCCATTTTGCCGCAGCCTTGAAGCAATCACTCTAAGGCTGCAGGGATTAAGGAAAAAAAAACCAACCCAGAGTACAACAGCTACAGGAGGAGTTCATGGGTTCTCAATCCTGCTTTTGGTGGTCACACTTTATCCCCTCAAGTAAATAACAAGTATCCTGTTATTAAACAATTTAACAGACAAGATCCATAATCCATCCTGTGCTGATTTGTATAAGGAATCATACCAGAATCGACTTGAGGATCAATTTAGGCATTTACACAGCAAACCTCAGAAGACACTTGGTTTCCCACATCATTTAGAAGAAACACAAGAAATTTCAACTGAAAGAGATAGCTTCTTCCAGAACACACTAGGTATCACTTTCGGTCTTGAACTCTCAAGGACTAACAACGCTCAGATCATTTCAGCCTATGAAGCATAAATGTAGATACTATTATTCATACTGTGAGCAACTTCCTTAATCTTGTTAAACTGAGGGCTTGACTCAGTACCACTGAGGTACTGCACATTTAATTTCTTGATAGTTTTACTGAATTATTTCCTTTCTTGAAGGGCAAAGAAAAGAGAAATCTTCAAGATAATATGGCTCATGCAACCACAGACACCACCAGCTGTTGGAGTAGGTTATAACAATAAGATGGAAAAAGTACACTTGTATTTTTTAACATATTTCTTAAGTATTAAAATCATAAGAGACAGGTCAAGATAGTAGTGACTTTGCTAGAATGTAACACAGTAATTAGTTTTCATGAAAGAGAAAAACTTTAGCTATAAATAGATGGTACTGTTTAACATTTCTGCAGGAATTTGTTCACTCCTGTTGCAATCTAAAGCACATTTTAAAGAAAATAAAGGCCTGAAAGGGAAACATTTTCAGAAAAGTATTAATATTTTTCTGCATTCAGATACACCCTTCCAGTGCAGGTGACAGCTTCATCAGATCTTCTATATTATATAGGAAGAATGGCAAAACTTGTCAGAAGAAAACTAAAAAGGATTTCTAGAAATTATTCCAGAAAATTTAAGCCTAAAATGAGGATCAACAAGGTGTTACAAAAGAAAGGAGGTTTGGATTGCCAATAGAATTCTGATCAGTGAAACTGCTGTAGAGTAGATCTCAGAGCATGTAGAAAGGCAGTTGCAGACTCACTATTGAAACACTGGACCAAACCCCTTAGAGAATGTTTTGAACACCATGGAAACAAGTCATTGAATAGGAGATCCATGTATGGAAAAGAAGAGTAAGATGCTTCTGAGAATTAAAGTTGAAACAGCAAATAAACATAAACGGGAATGTAATCACCAATTTCAAAGGCAGCATATGACTAAACACAGCTAACAGAATTACGACCCTGATTTAATTAACAGAAGAATTTTGATAACCTTAGCTTCCTTGGTTGACCAACATAATTAAATTCCTCCACTGATGACTGTTGGTCTGAGTTTTGAAAAAAAACCTGCTATTGAAAGTTCAATACAATCCCTTACCCATTAGATTAACTAACCTATTCCTTTCATAAGCATCTTACAGTTGTTCTCCAGCTGGGAAAAGCCTCAACTGTTTTCAGTATGGTTAAGGCTAACACACATGCAGAAAAATGCACCAAATCATACACCAAAAATGCGTCTATGATTCTATGGCTCCTCACTCCACAGCTTTTGACTTCCAACTAAGAACAATTATTACCAAAGACTGGTAACAGATGCTTCCCAAAATCTGAAATCTAGAGTTACTTTTCCATCTGGAGCAATAAAAATGGATTTGAAAACTATTGGTGAAAGTGGGGTTTGTTTGTTTGTTTGAAATTGCTGTTGTTTTTTCAATAGTTACAATCATCATGCAAATGTCTATATAGATCAGATCAGCTAAGGACATTCCTTTAAAATACTAAGTAGTGTCTTTTAGCCAGAAACTTTTATTCAAGGAAGTGTTTAGACTGTCTTTACCAATACTGTGTCAATTAGAATATGGTCAGAAGAAAAAACCCAGATCTCTTAAATGGCGTACCAGTTAGCACAATTTAATTTTTTTCCCTGCTTTATAAAGAGGCAGAACTGAAATGACAGGTTGGCACTTTACTTCAGTCTGTTGGACAAACATTCATTACATAGTAATAGCAATACTCATTTGATAGATAATTGCAGGCCTAAAAAGATGAAGTCAAACGGATGAACGACCATTTAGGAGTTTGCAGTAGATGTGTCCAACAGAAATCCAGCTACAAAGGGTAAATGCAGCCAGCAAAATAGAGATATCCTTTAAAGAAAAAAAATTATTAAAATAGGGATAATGCACTCTGCCTGGAATTGAGAAAATGTTAGATAGAAAACATAAAGATAGTTACATGGACATTATCAATGTTTCTCTCCCAAACTGGAGAAAAAATCCTAAAAATAATAAAAAAAACCAAACCCAGATGAAAGTTGACAAGTCCTTGATATTCATTTTATAGCACTAATTGTATTTATCAACACATCCTATATTACTAAGGTCTACTTCAAATGCTAATTATTTGTTGTAGTAATTTCTAGTCAGTGCTCAATTTTATTTTCTCCTCAGGATATATTTTCATTAAAGCTCTCTCCAGAGACTTTTACAAGAGAAACATCATGTACAGACAAAGTTATTCTTCCCTGATTGTCTGATAAAGCACCTAACTTTGAAACACATCAAACCTATGACTGGTGTGAAATGACTTCATCAACCATACGAGGAACATTAAGTTCCTCCACATTGGTTTAAAGCCACACAAAAAAGACCTAGCTCTGTAGAAATCAGTATTACAGCTGTGCAGCAATAGCTGACTGCCTCTCACTGACAGCAGCATGCTAAAGGAAAACAGAGACACTGTTGAAGACACAGTGACAATCATCCCATTCTCACCAGGTGGAAGTCCCAGTGGGAAGTGGTGGCTGTGTTTAAAGTTTTTAGATCTCATAAATGACCTTTTGGACACGTTTAGTGGCTGAAAAAGAAGGAAGGTGGATCTTGATCACATCTGAGAAACAGGCAATGTCAAGCTTCAAGTACAACTAATTGAAGAGCTGCTTTATATGAGTGTATGTACTCAAAATCAGTATTTCTCTGTGTAAAGATATCCTTTTCTCAAAATCCACTATAGTAACATCCTCACTTAAAAGGGGAACAAAAAAAAAGTAAAATTCAAGAAAGAATAATTGAAGCAACTAGCTAGAGGCTAGCTATAGGAGGCATCCTTTCTATAGCCTATCAAAAAAAGAACCATGAGAAAAAATAAAACAACATGGCTATATAGCACAGAGAAGTCTGCTATTAAGCATCACCCTCCAAAGAGCATGGAGTCACATTCAAAAAAATGTAAACAGGAAACAGTATAAGCTCTGGCAAATTGAAAGTAAAACCTTGATGAAGCATGGGCAATAGTTTAAAAAAGTAGTTACTAAAAGCATACTAACTAAACATTTTCACCAAAGCTTCCAGAAGCAGGAAGCCTTTCAGACCCTTCCTGTATGGCTGAAAGACAAACAGATTTATTCCAGGAGAGAGGTCTGAAGAGGTTTCTTAAAGTATCATTGAGAGACATTGATTAATTCTTTTTTAAATGTCTCTTAATGATACTCTTACTGGACAAAAATCAGTAAGACCAGGTGGTAACCCATCTATGTTTTAACAGGAATTTAGACATTATATATTGAATACTGACTATTCTATCATTGCAATCTAGCCATAAACAGATTGAAGACAGCAAATGTGGAAGAAACCAAAGGGTCTGAAGAGGAACCACGTGCCACTCACCAGATCATCTGATTTTGAACAGGCAAACAGGCTGAACTAGAGCAGTAAAAACAACAAAGAGCTGACACTACTGAAAAATAAGCGACGGAAACGTGTCATTGAATTTTATATAATGGGAAGTTTTATGTAAGAAAAAATAACTTTTAGCAGATCCAGAAGTACATCAGTAAAAGGCTACTTAGGATCCCAAAAAACTTCCGACAAAGTCTCATACCAGAGGGTCTTAAAATAAAAAATTCTGTTGAGAATTAATTAACTAAAACATAGGGGGAAATGACAATTTCACAATGAAAGGCACAAAAGGAACCTATAAACTTCAGAAAGGAATCTCTGACACTTAACATATGAAAAATGATTACAAAATGAACTAAACAGTGTATAAAATTTACTGAGTTAGTCTGACATAACAACATAATCAAGAATTGCAGAAAAATGTCATGCTACTGAATTATTACAATACGAAATGGAAGAAATTCAGATTAATATAGGTTTTCCCACCAGCATTAACTCTACGTGTACAGTATTTGGCAGTATACCATCTAAAGTTGTTCAAGAAAACCACTGACATTAACATGAATGTTTTCCAAAACTGTCAGCTCAGTGTTCAGAAATAGCAGAAGAGACAAACAGAATGTTTCAGAATAAGAAAAAAAGTTATCAAGTGTGTACACAACATGGTGCAAACTGTGAATGCCATTTAAAATCAGATGTTCTGATGAGTGGCACATTGTTCTTAAGTCTGGTCACCTTAGTTCCAACAGGATAGAGAACATCCAGACAAGAATGATCAGAAGTATGTAACAATCAATTTGTGTGGAAGTTAATCAGGTGATTCCTCAGAATGGAAAACAAAGAACTGGAGAAGATATGGTATTCATATTTATTAAATATAAATGAGTCAAACAATATTCATTATTTTATGTAATCCAAGAACTATGAGATACCCAGTCAAATTATCAGACAACTTTAAAAGCAAAAAGTGAAGTTACTTCTCCCAAATACGCATTAAACTTGAATTTACTGATGCATATGCCATGGAGGCTTACAAAGTACAAATAAAGTCAAGAAAGAACTTGATAAACACACAGAATAAAGTTCTGTTGAAAGTTCTTATGAACATGGGTCAGTAGACTTAAGGAAACTTTAAATCACAAATTGCTGGAAGCCAAAACTAACCACTGTGAGAATTATAATGGGTTATAGTGACCTTTGGCTTTAACGTGTGTGACCATTCTTATGTTCTTACAATGTAACTGTGTTTATCACAAGTCAATGACCCTATTTGCTTGACAACACTTGATTGATGCCACCATAATATGGAATTTTCATTAAGATGTTCTCATAAGAAAACTATTTTTTTCCTGGCAGCATTCTTGTTAATAGCCAACTCTTAAGAGTCTCTGATTCCGTGGCTTTGGGGTTTTTTAATTTTACTTTTACCAAAGTATATTAGAAGCAGGTAATTGCTAAAGTACAATATTGACACTTACCCGTTTGTCCAGCGTTCTTTCCCTTACAAAGCCAAGCAGCTGATCATTGACTAGAGAGAGATCTCTCTTGCCTGCAGTAATAATTGTAACAATAACATCATGTCGAATGGCTTCTTCTGGGTCATGGGATCTAACCTTCAAATACTCTGTTATGGGCAGAAACAATGAGAAGCTTGGCTTTTTTACACAGGTGTGATGTAATTTGATTTATTAATAACGTTTAATCAATCAAATGTCAGTCATATATCCCAACCATGTAATCTATTAAACATGGAGCTACCCACAGGAGACATCTGTTTCGATGTTTTCTATGTTAAATACAAAACAATAGATAACTGTATCAGAACAATACAGGAGTGGCAGCTTTTATGATACCCTCATTTGCAAAAAGCAATGAAGTGAAATAAAGTTTACTAGAATCTATTGTAAGTAAAAGAGGGGTGGGGGCTGGTGAGGGAGTAAGAAGAAACAAAAAGAAAAGAAACTCTCCTTCCCAAAGAGTGAAAAATGAAAATAATAAAAAAAAAATACTGAAATACTGACAATTGTTGTAGAATAGTTTGCATCAAAAAACAAAACTATTTTCAGTTAAGCCTGAAAATCTTCTCTCAGTTAAAATGATATTGTAGAGGAAGAAGAAACTTCATAGTTCAGATCAGTAAAAAGGCATTTTCTGAATTCAGTGGAACAGAGCAGTGGGAAACTAAGTGACTGGTTTTGAAAATAAGTCAGGATGTTGCACCAATATTTGCTTTGCCTCATCCAAAGTTTCTTTAGAAGTTGAAATTACTTTAAAATTCATTCTGCAATGGGTAGCTTCTTAACAACTCACTCTGACAAACTCCACACAAAATCACACACTCCTCCTCTTTCTAATAACCAACACTTGTCTTCAACAGAAATCAATTACTCAGCAGATACTTATTACATCCAGCAACAAGCATTGGACTTGCTACATTTCAGAACTACATTTGCTATGTATAAAAATAGTCACACAGTTCCTTGCTCATTTTGTAGCTTATTTTAAACCCCTGTATGAGCATCTCACCAGTGAGGTCTTTTGCTAAGTCTGGATGGTTCATTAAACAATGACTGGCGAATTTCACACTCTCTAATCTCACAGGGACATGGATATCATTGAACCTAGAGGGATAAAAGATGATGAATGTTAATTTTTAATTAGCTTTGCAAATCAGTATTATTCTCTATGTAGTAACATGTGTTGATAGTATGTTCTATTAACTATTAGAATACTTTTATACGGCAAAATTAGAGAATATCAATGTTTTCAATTTATCTCCATAATGTACCTCATACAAGTATTTGTGATTTCTTATGACATTCAGTCAGGATTAAAATTAAAGAATTAATATGGTGTATGTGGATGAAACATTGACCCAATGGATTTTGCCCACTGACTTCTGAACATAGTTCTCCATGCATCAACCGCGTGTATACACATACGCACACACAAAATTATAGAAATATAAACTGGCATCAAACAGGAACCATTTGAAAACATTCACGTTTTAAAATATGATGAACTTCTACATCTACGTTAAAGAACTTTTCACACAGAAAGGTAAGTGCCAAGCAAAACTGGTAGAGTTACAGATACAGCTGAACAGTATGAATTTTCAGACAATGCTGGCATAGCTCTTGTGTAAATTCTGCTATGCATATAATGCACTGTCTACCTAACTTATATGCCCATAGCTGATGGCAATATAGCAGCAGTCCTTCAGGCTTCTTCCTTCTAAAATAAAACTGCATGCAGTTTTCTGCTTTGAAGATTTAATTAAGTGACTTATTCAAATACAAACATTTACATCCTCTAAAAAGACAATGAAAAATGTGATACTGTAAGAAAACAGAAAAAAGAACATAAAAAAGAAGAGAAATTCAGAATTCTATCCCATTTCTCTTACCGCCCAAGAAAGCACTGCCAAAGAGGTCGATTTTGCGTGGCCAGATCAGAATCTTTGGAGCCAAAGAGTTTAGCCAGAAGTCGAACAACAGCCAAACGTTCTTCCCCATCATTGCTCTAAGAATCAAAACATGAAAAAGGAACTGTAAATCATTATCCATAATAACTTAGCAATAATCTTCTCTCTGTTTTTTGAACTGTTAGATTAAAAACTGAGTTTGAAAATATTTCTGATAATCCCCATTCTCTTTAATTATCTTACTGGATTAACAGGAGGCAAAATATACAAATATTGATTAAGCTGATGTATTACAAACAGTGCATAGATGGCTGTGCTTTGAAAGGTCCTTCTCTTTCAGGAATAAAAACCCACACACAGTACTCTAACATACATTTTACAACATAAACAATTAATGATTTGTTTTAAAACATTTTTAGGACTATTTTATGAGTGTAGAAAAGACCCCAATTTAAGATGTTATAAACACACGTGCACGTAATGAAAGCTATGTGTAATTTCACCAAATACCTATTTCTTGGTTATTTTTGTTTATTGCAACCATAGCCTACATGCACATCCACACATACAAAATTATTTCTCTGGTCCACTTACAATCTTAGGAAAGACAAACAGCTTTTTAATTAAAGCCTCCACAAACTTCCAAATCAGGATAAATTAACTATTTTCAAGGATTCACAAGCAGTCAGCTGACTTATTAGCTGACAATAACAAATCTGATAAAATATTAGGAAATACTTCCCCTATTATTAAAACATTATTTCATAGAAGAAAATTCTGAAAATCAATACTGAAGGTAACACATTTGCATTTCATAAGGTAAGCCAACCACAGCATAATTACTTTATAAATTTTGGGTGTAATCCAAAGATTAGGCATGTAAAGCTTTTGCACTAGACTGCATTAATTTATCATTATAATTATTATATATATTTTGTGTGCATAATACATGTCTGCAAGGACAATAAGCACATAATTGCATAAAACCTTCCAGTATCCCTTCTTTGATATTAAATTTACCTTCAAAATAAAGTAATAAATACAGGCTTTTTATCCCCCTAGTAGGACACTTATTAAATCTACAGTTCTGCACTCTTAACATCCCCACAAATTTTACTGATTGTCCAAAGCTACACTGTAACCCACCTTCAGCTTGAATTCCAGCTGTGGCATGACAGACAGCAGTAAATGAGGATCTATGGCAAAAAGCTCTTGTATCAAGTCAAACACATGTTCTGATAAGTCACTTACTGAAGACTTTCCCAGTACCAGAACCTGGTTAAAAAACTAAAACACAAACAATATTACGTAGTATATTTTCCTTCATCAATGCAAACATTATTTTAAATTATTATTATAACGTAGTATCATTAATGGTTTTATACTAATCAAAGGCACTCAAAGCACAATTTCTTCATTACATCAAAGCATTTCACCCTTACAATTTTGGCTCAAGCAAATTACAAACATCCTTCTCAGTTCAGTTTTATTAATTTTATCAAGATAGTTTAATACATGACAGTTTGATAATTTCAAGCCTCAGTAACTATCTCCCAAGCAAACTTAACAAGTAATAAAAGAATTGTTAACTTAAAATGCATATTCATCCAGTAGAACACTGACCAAAATAAATTTTCTTATAATTGAAACCAAATCCAACTGAAGATCATCAAATGCTGAAAATAAAGGTTCTCTGCTTCAAATCCATTTTAAAGAATATAATATGTCTTTATGTTATGTCTTGCAATATTTGATGGGCAATGTATCAAGGTCATTAGTGATCTAACAGAAACAAACCAAAGTAGTCTAAATTATTATTTATTTTTGGATTTATATAAAGTGTATTAAAATTTAATACTTCCTGTTAGATATTGTGGGTTAATATTATTTAAGCAGTGCAAAAGCAATAGCAAAAAAACTATTACATGCTTCAAAAAGAAAGTAAGGAGAATAGTATTAAATCAACACAAAGGTTACTTTATGTACTATCCTGTTTCCAGATACAACTAATTACAAAGCTTAAAAAAACAGGGGAATTGGAATGTGGTAACTGTTAGTGAAACTCCTTGAGCTTTCAAACACTTATTGATTAATCTTTTATGAATCTGCCTAATTTCCCTTTTAAACTGCTCTGAATTTTATTAATTCTATTGGCTTCAGCACCAAGGAAGGCAACAGAATAGACAGACCACATTCACTGAAGACTGCAGTGGTTGTATTAATAGGCAGAACATACAACACTCACATTTCAACAAGAAGGAACTGTAATTTGAAGAAAGCCTTGTAAAAAGCATAGTTCTTTTACTCTTTATGACTACAAGTCATAGGAAGTTTAGGAGGGAAAGAAAATCTAGCTAAGAGCCAGAAGCTTGAAAAGCTTCATCCTAAAGCTTTGTATGAAATGAGACCTGTCTGGTTACTGGACATATGAAGTAATAATAATTCCTTTTGTTGTAAAAGGATTTTTGGTGGTCATCTGTTTTCACAGTCTAGAATTAGGCTTAACATTAGACTGAGATGGATAAAAATTGATTTCTTCTCCATTTATTTGAAACACTCCACACACTTAACAACCAAGCCGACAATATCCTACTTGGAAAATTGCAGTGTCTTCTATAAACAATATTTAAAAGAATAAAAATGCCCATTAAATCTCCAGTAGATCAAGACAGGAGGAAGAACATTTGTTACTTGCAGATAACATGGATTAATGAATTCACATACATTGGCAATACAAGGCTCAATGGTCTGGACGGTCCTTTTCAACAGGACTTTTGCAAGATCAAACGCTTGTTTGTTAAGGTTCTGAAATACAGAAAATAGAATAAAATTTTATAGAGTTTTCACATGCAATAACAAATTTTGAAGAAACATTATCATAAATCCATACTCTGAAAATTAACGTGCACCAAATCTGGCAGTGAAAAATGAATGAATCTAAATGAATATTTGGATGTGGTTTTGTTTGCCCCTCACATACTCAGTAAAGGTACACTGTAGCAAGTTCAGCCTTGTCAAGAGAGTAAAACTGCACTGACTTCTCCACAGACTGCGCCATATGCTCTGAGACAGCCCACAGTGAGACTAAAGAAAGCACCTACAGTTGGGAGAGTTAGCAATTAACTTTCCAAGTAAGCATTTGATTGTAACATGACAAATCTGAACATTACTTATATTGCTCTTGAGCAAGAAAAAGAATGTAACTGCACATGTGAAAAATCTGACTGTCCAACTCTGTATAAATCCCATATGCAGTATCTTGTATCATCTAAAGATTAATGGAGCTTGAGGGAAAAAGAAATGGATATAGATGAGCTGATTACTCTGAAAATTACAAATCAGAGCAGACAGAATGCAGGTAAAGCCTAGGGATGACTGATTCTTGGAGATCCGGTATTTGGCAAGCCTACACTGAGAACAACTCCCTCCTGTTCTTTCAGCTAATGAGATGACAAAGACAGTTCATCAACAGATAGTGAAGAGAAACAAGCGGCCAAAGGCTCAAACAAATATCTCCTCAGTCACAAAAGCACTAAACTGATGTCCCATTATAGAAAACAGACGGATTTGTATGAATTCTTCTCAATAAATATCCCAACACTTTCTCCCCAAACCCAGTCATGATTAAAATCTTGTTGACTGGTATGCTGGTATTAAAGGACTGCCTATCTCAAACTTTAAAATACATTTTCTATGGATCTTCAAAACAGCTTCTTTCCACACAACCAAACCAAAAACCCAAATACACGCATGAACACAGAACACCACAACACCAAAGAACCAAATACCAAAACAGCCTAGAAAAGTAATATATAACTTGATAAAACAAATAATCAACTATTTCAACTATTAGGAGAAAAGAAAACCTGTGGGTCTGAATTACCCAGGCTGTAGAACACGCAGAAGAAAATATAGATTTTTAACATATGAAAATGTTTTTAAGGAATAACTTAAGTAAGACTGGGAATAAAAACATTCACTGAATAGCACTACTACTGAAGTTAATAAAAATAACTACAGTTTGAGGCCACAGATCAAAATGTGACATGTTCCTGCTATTGAAAACCTGGATTTACTAGATGAGAGTCACATTAGCACACACAGAGAACAATGTACACTACATCATCACTTTACTAAGAATGGACATACAAATTAATATAATCTAGATTTGGAGGTAGACTGTATACATGTCTAATTAAAAAAAAAAACATAACAAAAGAAAACCAGACTGCATTATCTAAAGCACATTATTTCAGCTTCTTTACAAAGACAAAACTTCCATCAAGTCTTTCCAGACTGATACTTTTCTTATGTCATAGCAGAGAATGACTGGTATTTGACTGCTTTGCACAGACAGACATAAAAGTATTGCTATTGCATGCATTCTACAAGAAAATCAACTGTGCTCTTAAGGCTACAGTGCTTCTGATTAACATATCTAAAGACAAGCAATATAATCACAGAATTTTCTTGGAGATCTCTTAATGAAAGGAGAACATATTTACAACAGTCAAACTCTGCTAGGCAGATCAGACAAAAGAACTTTCTGGTTGGGTTTTTTTTCCGAACTACCATGGTAAAGAAGTCGTTTAAGTGTTGTTGTTACAGGAAACAAAGTTATACAGACCAACATACTGACCAAAGTACAATATTGAGCACTGACTACAGGATATTGTTTGCTCAGTCATGACCAAAAGCTGGTAAGAGTGGCACCAGTCCTCTAAGTGACACTAAATATGCATTACAATCCAATATTTACACCACGTTTATCTCCCTATCAGAGCCTTGCTTGAGAATTTTCTTCATTAGGCAAAATTATAACAATGCTAATGTTAAAGGATCACACTCACTTTAACTTTGCCTAAATCAAGTAGTCAACACTGTTAAGCTGTACAAGCTTTTACTGGGCCTTTGTACCCTCAGAGCAATGCCCACCATCGTTAACAGCATCAACTCAAATTGCCACTCTCAACTTCCATTCCTCATATCTACTTGCCTATAATTCATTAGAAGCAACTTATAAAGGACAGTGTATTTTCACAAGGACTATTCTTATAAAGAGGCCTCTCTGTGTTAGCAGTTTCATAAGACACTATCTCACCGCTGTCAATAAAACTGGTTTGATAGAGTAGCATTCCTGTCTCATGATTATGTCAGAAGGAATGCAAATTCACCTCAAATAGTAGATACTTTTATAAGCTTGAGAAGATTTCACAGGTAAATGACAATGGCCATAGTTTAGTCAATCCCATGCTACACATTTCCATGAATTCTCCCTCTTTATGCAACCAAATGAATAATCCCTGCTTTTATATACTAATTTAATGATGTAGTCATGGATGGACCTGGTTTAATTTTTGTAATGATTTTAAATTAAAAAATGAACAAACAGAAACACATACTTGGTCATCAGAGCACAGTTCATCTACTGTAACTAATAACTGAAACTTAACAGTTCTCTATACTACTTTTGGTAAGTACAAGTGTTTTACCAAGGGAATTTTCTTAGTCAGTGTAAGGCATCACCAGCCTGCACCTTATTTTCCCTTATTTCACAGCTAAAGGAGTTGTGTTTATTTGCTTTTTAAATTTATTAAGGCATTACAGTGAATGTACTTTAAAAGCTTAAGTGCAGACCCAGTGATCCCCTCTTCAAGGAACAAAAAATTCCTCTAGGAAGGGAGTGCATGTGTGTTCTGCGTCACTCTGTTCCTTGTAAGTGAATTAAATGAACAAAGACAATTGAAGTGGTGGGAAGCACAACTAGAAAGGTGCAGCAAAGTCTGATTGGCAAGCTGAGGAGGACAGCAAGACACCACAGAAGTCTTGGGAATATCTTACCCTCACCCCCCTTCTTTTTAATTCAAAAATATTTAATATCTTCTCTATGAAAAAAATCCCAACATATCCCAAAAGTAAAACAATCAACTACCTACAATCCTCAAGATATAATGTTTTCCTATTAAGTTTGCTTTAAAACATTTTATTTATGTTTCAGTACAGAGATCCTGAGGTGGCACAATCTCTTAGTATCGAAAATCTAGACACAGCTAATCAACAGCACCAGGTAATTCCCAAATAAATGTGAGAAAACAAAACAGTCACAATAGCTAAAGCATATAAAGAGATAAAAAACATGCAAAAGGCAGTAAGAATTACTGTTATTATAACAGTGTACTATGATAATATTTTACTTGGCAGACCTTGTGTGCAGGAATGAGGTTAATCAAAATTGAGTCCAGCAGCTCCTGAGTTACTCCATCGCCTTCCATGATGATAGAACTCATCAAATCCAGCATATGCATTTGTACCTTCTGGTTGTGGCTATTACTGAGATCATAAAGAATATTATCAATATTAAATTCTCAGACTCTGGCAAACACTAACAGTACAATCAAGAAACAACATCTAATGCTGTCCAGTTTGCTCTCCTTACACTCTCCACATCTCAAAAGTATTTAATGTGCCTCTCCTCTCTTACAGAAAGGTTCAGAAATCTAGAACAACCTAGCTCTGCTTTAAGAGAATCAAAATAAAAAAGGACAATAACAACAAACATAAAAATGTAGATAAACTAATCAGAATGAAGTATGCTGCATGGACAACAAATTTTAAGACACATCTATTTTCAGACACACACCCCTCCATGATGTCAGCAGTTCACACTCATTTGCTTTCCCAGGAGCTCTTCATTTAGGGAAATAAAGACTTCTGTTCAGACATATTTATCTGTAGACTATGCAATGATTCAGTCTACCCTCAACACTGATGGTATTTTGACAGTTAATATAATGGAAGCAATTCAACTTACTTGATAACTGAAAAAAGAGTCCTAAAAAGCTGAATAAAAATGTCATTGCAATCTTCCAACTCAAAGCAGATGTTGTAAGATTTGACCCAAGCTAAATTCTAGAACAAAAATTAGGATATTTAGGCTAGTACAACTTCACATTAAGTAACATAATCATATTAGCTATGGGGTTTTTCTATTTAAGGAAAAATAATATACAATAGATGTAAATGATTTGGGGAAGAGACTGGATATTGCTTTGCATATAAAGAACTCCTAACACAGAGGGGCTACGCAAGATATACCCAGAAAAATCTAAATACAGAATGATCTGATTTCTTAAGTATAAAATCTGATTAATAAAACTTGTTAATATAATAAGACCTTATTTTTTCTTCATGCTATGAAACAATATGATTTTAAACATCGTGTTTTAAATGTCAAATATTTTGTTTACAAATGAGATACTATTTCTAAAAGCACACTGAACCCCACCACTCAGTTCTTGTCAAGAGTATAGTTTTGCAATGTTTTTAAAGCAAAAATCTTACATTCCTCTTCCCATCACCAATATAGGCACATTTACATTTTAATCAGAATTTGAAATTTTCTCTCATGATAAAAAACCCCCAATGTATGGAATTGTAAGACAAAGGCTAAATTTTAATAAATATCAATTGTTTTAACATGCTCTCAGCTACAGATTGGCACACTTATTAAACATAAACAGCATTTTAAGTACTAAAAGAAGCAATTCACTGAACTTTAACGAGGCTGGTGTGATATACAAAATAAAAGAAATTTGCCAGGCATACTGGCGCATCAGGAGAATAACTGATCACACTTCTTAGGCTTACAGAGCTAATATAATCTACTGAAAGTTACAATTATTGTGTTACCTCTAACAAGTAAAAGTATCTGTTAAATTGGGGGCTCTTCGTGTCCTCCAAGCCTTTTAATTGTCTTGTAATAAACAAGAATATGTCCTGTCAAAAAACAAAGTTTACAAGCTTGATTCAGTAGAAAGTGAAAATACAATCCTTTAGTAGTGACATCTATCCACATTTTCAAATTCATAATGTGAGGACATTAAATTGTCTTTTTTAGGCACTGACAGAAAGCTATCAGCAACACAGATACTGGCCATTTAGCATTCCTTTACACATCTCTGGACCTTAAGTATTACACTGACCGACAGGATTAAAGCAACTTCTCTTTAATGACACTGAAAATCAGTATACATGGGAATAAAAACATTTTTCTGTTGGTTTTTGGGGCTTTTTGTTGGGAGAGGAGACTGTTTGGTTTGTTTGGGTTTTTTGGGGGGGAAGGGGGCGGTTTATATTTTCTTCAGTAGGAATAAGGTAGGAGAAAAGCCTTTATTTTATGAAGCATTTTTACCTTAAGTTTGTCATGGGAAGTATATGGAGCTTCAGGAGCATAGATACGAAAGATATCAGCCAAGCAACATGCTACAAGGAGGCGCACATCTTTATTGGGATTCCTGAGGAAGAATTCAGATGCAAGGTGCAAGGCTAATGGGAGATACTGCTGCTTCTCATCTTCTGAATCCTGGTCCATATCCATGAAGGTTTTTACCACCATCTGAAAAACACCGGAAAAATAATTGAGCTCTTTCTGCTTTTATTCCTTATTACTAAACAAGACTTTCTAAAAGGATGCAGTGGTATCCATACATATTCTGCTGCATGATCACAATTAGTGCTTGAATTTTTTTGTTAGGACAAATATCAGAAAAAGAGTAGTGTTAATCTGATACTTTAAGGTTTATTGAACTTGATATTTTAGATTAAGACCCTGAAAACTGCATAGCAGTTCTACATGATTTGTTAATCTTGACCTGAGGTACAGCCCAGAAACTGCTGTGCACAGATGAGGTTGGAGATGGCAGCAGCTCTTCCTCAAAGCAGTCCCGTTGCAATTCCAAGTGAGGACTCACCTCAGTAGGAATGGTGTGAGGGGCTGTAAGCCATCTGGCCTAACACATGGCTACAGGACAGTGCAGCTGCCTTAGAGCTGCGCCAGGACGAGAGGAGCCGAAGAGGCCACTCTTAACACTCTGCCTCTGCTGAGGCACAGACCTCACAAAGTACTTTACATATACATGATCTTTCTATCTAGTTAAAACAAACTAGATACTGGGCAATTTAATCCCGCATGTAAAATAAGACTTAACACTGCAGATCTCTCTTTCTGCATACTTAGAGCTGCATCTTTAGCCTTATTAACATAATGTAAAAAATTAACCACATGGTTTCCTTGTTTCTTCTAACACAGCTAAGAACTACAAATACCTATGAAATGCCACCAAAATAGTCTAATTTTAATTATTATACAACCCCAGTTAATTGAAACTTCTTGGCATAATGATTTGGCAAAACCAAAAGAAGGAATTACGTTTGAAGAAATAAAAAGCTGCAGATTTAACTTCTGGAATAGTGTTTGTTAAAGGATGAGAATAACTTCTACAATGTCAGCACAGAATGGGTGGACATCCCAAAGATTCTTAGAGTGACCTTAGTGAAATCAGTCTTTGTGTTCCATTCCCCCATGTCACTTGAGCATCTTTAGAGTTAAAACTGCAAAGGACAGCCACACTGTATACCAACAGGACTTGGTATGTCCACTACAGTCACAGCATACACCGTGTGCACAATGAAGAGATACAAGAGCCAACACAGAATGATAAATCTTGACGGGTCAAATTCACCTCTAAAATAATAATAGTAAAACACAAAAGAAGACTGAGCTCACAGTTAATAAATACATCTCTTACTCTAAACCAGAATTTTTTTGTAATGGTGCCATTCAAATGATTCTAGAGTTGCTTCTCCATTAAGCATGTCCCTGCTTCCAACATGAAAGTGCTGTGTTTCAGCTTGCTTTCCTTCCTGAGTTTTGAAATAGTTTTAAATTCAGATCTTAAAAATTAAAATAAATCTTTGACAGCAACCTCTCCTACAGTACATTACTTAAAAATCCTCCTCCATTTCTAGAAATGTAAAAGTATAATCCAATTTGCCACAAAGACAAAAAAAAAAAAAGGAGGTAAGAGAGGAGAAAAATCCTACACAACAACAGAAAAAAAGAGAACTTTACATCTACAGCCCAGAAAAACACAAATCGTATCTTATTGGTCTGTTTCCTTAGAAATATTAAGCTATATTTTAAAGCCCTAGCTGAAAGTACAAAGCCATTCTTCTACTGACAACTCAGATCTGCCTGTTACAGGGCCATTTGTCACTGTGTCCTGGGGGGCATCAGGCACAGCATCACCAGCTGGTTAAGGGAGGGGATTGTCCTGCTCTGCTCTGCACTGGGGGAGCCTCACCTGGAGTCCTGGATGCAGCCAGAAATTGATCTGCTAAAATAATCTGCTCATGAAACCGAAAATTTAAAATAAACTCTACAGATTCAAAAGTTGGCTACAGTTCAAAAATTTGGCCAAAGTCCAAATAATTTAAGGTTTTGAATGTCCAAACTGTAAAACCACTCATTACTATGGTAAGACAGTTTTTATTCCTGAAAAATGTGATCAAACCTTAACAGGAACTCACTACTTTTACAGATTACAGTAGTACTGTTTAACTGACGTCTGGTTGTACAGTTAAAACGATCTAGAATACTAATATTCATTCATATAAAAGCATACAGACTTAGCAGCTTCCACAACAAAAATCTGTTACTGTACTCTGTGCAAAAAGCAAGAGACAGAAAAATATTCTTTAATAATATTAATGTAACATCATTTATTCCTTTCCAAACAATTAACAGTCAATTTATACACTAATTCTAGCAAATGTAAACAGAATACAGCTATGCACATTCATGATTAAATTCATTCTGCGTCACTTTTGATTGAATGCAACTCCATTAATTTGTCACTTACTGGTACTTTAGTTAGCTTGAAACAATAAAGTATTAAACTATTATAGAAATTGACATTATTGCCATTTTTACCACAGCACCCTGAAATTCTAATTATCAGAGCAAAATTTTACTCTCTCAGGCTCTGCAAATAAGTAAGTGAAATGATCAGATTATAACACTGAAGAAATGCAAATGCCTTCATTCAAACTAGCGAGAACAGCTAAATGAAGACTGCTCAAGTCACTCTCAGCATGTTATGAACATACTGAAAACTGGATAGTTAAAGCTTTCAAGAAGGTGTTCATCTGATTGTATCAACCATGCAGTGTGCAAGTCAGTCACTCTGGGTTACCCTTACACCCACTGGAGAGAAACACCCAGACCCTGAGTTCAAGCACAGGTGCCTATGGTGACATCCATGGATGCTGGCTTCGTTTTGCCCTGGAACTCTGCACCAACCATGAAAGCAGCTCAGTGTGGCGAGAGGCCTGAAACGAGGCGAGATGAACAATACCTGCAGCTTCCTGTGAGACTGTCAGCCTTTCAACTGCATTGAAACACTCACATTGAAACACTCACGAGCTGCCAGAGGGCTGCTCACACACTGCCCACATCTCACATGGTGCTTACGAGTGGCCAGTTTCCAAAGATGAAATCAGCATGGTAGCTTGCCCTTATGTGACTCAGCTGTGGCTCTTGTGCAAGAGCTACGCCTCAGACAGGAATACTAACTCTTGCTGTTCAGATCAGGAATTTAGGAAAAGGTTTTGCTGGATCAGGAAGCTCATCTACCACTGAAACATCCTGATGACTCCAGCAATACAGGGGGGGAGGTATATAAACACCAAGAGAGGACAGGGTAATCAGTATAGGCAGCGAAAAGACTCAAACCAGCAGCTGCAGAGAGGAAGAAGCCGGCAGATCTAGAAAAGCCTTGTTGCAGTTGGCAGGACAAGCATAAACCTCCAAGTCAGTCACAGCAGGGGGAAGGCATGTACATGCTGCATTTGTTTTACTGTTCTTACACCAGCTTATTCACGAAGCTCCAAAGCAGTAACATTTAACAACCCTTGGCTTGTAAAAAGACCCAGGAAAAATACTGAGTATTTTAANAGAAGCCGGCAGATCTAGAAAAGCCTTGTTGCAGTTGGCAGGACAAGCATAAACCTCCAGTCACAGCAGGGGGAAGGCATGTACATGCTGCATTTGTTTTACTGTTCTTACACCAGCTTATTCACAAAGCTCCAAAGCAGTAACATTTAACAACCCTTGGCTTGTAAAAAGACCCAGGAAAAATACTGAGTATTTTAAAAATCCCTTTCAATCACTGAAAGAAGAAATTCAACAACTCAGAGAATCTGATACTGTTTGCTGCAACACGGATGATACTTAACTTCAGTACTAGGATTAAATACAAAAGACATTTAAAAGTAAAACTTAACCAACCAGATGACACTTCAAGAGCTAAAACAATTCAAGGAGAGATGCCAAGAAAAGGCTGAAATCACAGAAGACCCAAACAATGCAACTCTGTCATCAGAGCGTTTTTACATCTTTCCTCACATGATTTAGGCAGTACTATAGGTGATTCTTGCCATTAGCTATTAACAATAAATTATATTTTTATCTCAGATCTCACAGTAAAACAAAGCAAAATGTTTCACAGACATGTGTCTCTGAAAAAAATACTTCACGCGGTGCAGATTTAGGATGAGAAGTGGTGGATGAGAAGTCTTCATCAGCCTCAGACTGAGTCCTATCAATCAGCCAGAAGCATCAAACAAACATGGAAAAAAGAGACATTAAAGTGCGAAGACAAAGAAAAGAAAAATACTCAAATTGGGAGGACCAGATGATTGTTATTTCAAAATCTTTAAATTCCTGCCAACTGAAATCATGAGTACTCACACAGGTTTTGTTGGCTTTTCTTTAAACAACAAACAAGCAAAATAATCCCAAACAACAAACTCTATACACATACCCCATCACCACCTCCACCTAATGCCCAAACAAGGTAGATACCAGCTAAGCAGAACACAACAAATATTGGTGGAATAATCAAGAAATTACATCTTGCCAATACATCCAACAGGCTGACATCAAGAGAATTTTATAATACAAATCCAACCTGGAACAGGTAAATAAACCCAGAAGTCAAGAAAAATAGAGTAACACATAAAAAGCAAATTATTTTAAAAACCCTCATCTCAAAACAGCTCATGCCTTTAATAAAGAAAATCAACAGTCTACATAAGACTGACCATGACAAGAAACTCTAGTTTGAGTGTCAAGAACAGAATCACATTGAACCACAGGGAAACTGAGGAGCTTGAAAGAGATGAAAATGAAGCCAATATTGTCTCCTTAGCCCCTTCCTAACGTAATAAACTGAAAGAACCTTTTGGAACGGAATGAATTTTTTGGTGGAAAATGGTGTTAATTACTAACCCTACTTCCATAAAAATCTGTGGTACAAGAAGTAGGAATTGATGGTGATGACACAATTACAGAATGGCAGTAGAGGACAGGATACTCAATGGGAAGAACAGAAATATAAAAAAATCCCCATTGGTAAATCATCATATGCTTAGTGCTTAAATCCCAGAAATTGTGCTATTAAGACCTTATCTGCTGTAAACAACAAAAGAGGAGAAAGATGGACAGTTAGTAAGCAATTGAAAAGAATTTATGAGCCAACAACAGGGTATGTAAATGAAAACAATGAAAATGCAAGTGCAGGACATGACAGAAGAAGGAAAGGAAAAAAACAGTAATACAACTCACAAAATGCTAAAAATACTAAATGCTGATTGGGAACACATTACTTAGTCTTGATTATCCTCACTAATTAAAAAAAAAAAAACAAACTAAAAATGACACAGGTACAGAAAGTATCTGCCAAAGGAGTCTCAAATGCTTTTTCTTGTAAGGAGACATTTACCAGACTGTGCTAATTAAAAACAACAGCTGAAAACCTCTTTTTGGGGCCAGTCCTGTTTAATATCTTTCTCAGTGATCAGCACTAAGGGATTGGGTGCATCCTGAGGAAACTCACAGATGACACTGAGTTGAGTGGCAGTGTTGTCTGCTGGAGGGCTGAAGGCTCTGCAGAAGCCCTGGACAGGACAGACCATGGGCCAAGGCCAACGCTGTGAGGGTCAGCAAGGCCCCCTGCCAGGTCCTGCCCCTGGGTCACAGGGGCAGAGCAGCTGGGAAGGTGCCCAGCAGGAAGGGAATGGGGGGCACTGGTCCACAGCTGCTGAACATGAGCCAGGGTGTGCCCAGGTGGCCAAGGAGGCCAATGGCATCCTGGCCTGTGTCAGCAACAGCGTGGCCAGCACGACCAGGGCAGTGACTGTCCGGCTATATTTGGCACTGGTGAGGCCACACCCTGAATCCTGTTTGCAATTCTGGGTCCCTCAGTTCAGAAAAAACTTTAAAGTGCTGGAGCAAGTCCAGAGAAGGGCAATGCCCCCTTTTCACTACAAATTCTTAAATCTATACTCTCTGACAAGACATTTAACTGGCTTTGGATAACTTGGGGAAGGGAAAAAAGAAAATGAGAAGTTGAACAAAAGCTGATATAAAGCATATACACTCTGAGGGGCAAAGACTATTTGCTTTCTTCTTTATATATCTCCTGCTCCCCAGGTGAAGCAAATGAACAGGGTTTCCAGATGTGATTACAAATGTATCATATGAGACACAAAATTGATGCAGCAACAGCTGGAAGCCACAGCAAACAGATTCACTGGCTATTCTTCCCTGGGGACTGACCTACACCAGGCTCTTCTTTGGAGTTCTGGCCAACTGATCAATGACAAGCAAAGGAGTCACAGACTGGTGACTTACCACTACCTTCTCATTGGTGAAACAGTATATTCTGTATTATTCTACTCACATCAAGCAAGTCAGACTATTTTGCAAGAACCTAGCTATTAAATTGATCTGGCATATGAAAAAGCAAAAAGACCAATTACTACTTGTAGAAAAAACAGTATACAGAGCAAATAGTTCTTGGATAACTTGAAGTAACTTCCTTGACACACACTTTCAAGTAACTACAAAATTAATTCAATTATCACATAAACAGGACAAGCATTGTTACCAAATTGGGGGAGGGACTGTATAATTACCCACATATTATATCTTTGTAATCAACCCACAGTAGAATTCCATTTCTGTTGTAAACCTGTAAGATTCCTCACAGTAACACGAATGCAAGAGAAGGAGGGAAAAAGGCAAATAAAATGAGAAAAATCAGATGCCTTAATCCAAAATACTTTTCATGGCACAAATTAGAACATGCTTTTTAAACTGTGCTTCAATATTTTGCTCTGCAAAAATCAGTCATGTATTGACAATTAATCAGATTGACATCTTGGTTACAGCAACTCTCATGGACTGCTTCAAGGAAAAGTTCCAAGAAAGTATGCTTCCCAAGATTACAGTGGTGTGAAAGGAAGTAAAACTCTGCCCTTCCTTCCCAGCAGAAGATAATCCTACCGCTGTTACCACTGCATGTAATGAATCTTGTACTCTTTGGCCATGAACAAGCCCATGGAAAAAATCAGATTCATGATGTGCAAAAAAATACTACATGTCTTTTCTTACCACCACCACTTTTTCAAAATATATTTTGTTCAAAACTGACTAATTTAGACAATATCACTGATTTTAAATCTTTACTAAAGTAGCATTTGGAACATTAGAAACCATTTTTGTATACCCTCAGTTCCTTCACCACTATATGCAGTAGTAATGTGCTTTTTCCTCCAAGTAAATGTACTGTAAAGCCAAGTCCATTTCTTTTGTGTTTAAGCAGGTACCACTATGCTTTGTGTAAGAACAACCTGTAAATTCATTTACATTCACACTACTGCAACAATACGGAGTCTTTATAATCTGTCAAGTCTTTTGAAATGATGACTATTTGAGTGATCACATGCAACCATGATCATACCTATCTGGAGACAGGTTTGAACTGTGTACTGCTAAGACTACTGGTTGGCAAACAGGTCTGAATTTCTATCTGGATTTGGCTTCATGTGACATGGAGACTCTGTTTAACCACTTGCAGCCACCATCTCCTCCCTTTCCAATTACTCACTCTGCTCTGCTTCTGGCCATGCAGTGCCACTGCACTTGTTGAACAACTCTGTGATTAAATTTAGTTTACTGATCTCTCCAAAAAGTCTCTTGGGAAAAGTCCTGGATAGTTTTCTGACAGGCATAGTTAGATCCTTGATAGATCTGATACATTCCAGAACCAGAAGCAAGAAGATAGTCAAACTTCAATGGTCAGACTAGGAAGAGAAGAACTTAAGCCTTCCCAGGGCATAAACTCTCAACAAACAACCCAATAGAGGCACGAATTCTTAACCTTACTAACTGGCAAGCTCAGGAAGCCTGAAATGAGCAGCTATGGATAGCCAAATCCTACTAGATCCCCCCCAAAATTTACCTTTACTTCTATTTAGTAAAAACTAGCATAAGATGTGATCACCAATCATTTTAAATTCGAGGTCTCAGAAATGTGTTGCTACAGTAATTTTCAGAACTTGTATCCAATGTATCAATTAACTTATTCATTTTAATTTAATAATCTGTTTCCTGGGATTTTATCATGACCTAAGACAGCAGAGGTTTCCCATTTACCTTTTTAGGCCACCACTTTCTCGATCTTCCAGGTTTTTATTACTCTGATCATATCCTCATCTCACACCTTTGAAGGAAAAGGTTCACTACAACTTCAGTACTGCACAGAGTACATTCCCAGAGTATTCAAACAAACACACACACCTGACTCGTTTAAGAGAAGCCTAAGACAGTATTCACCATCTGGGTCCTTGACCAGCACTAAATTCTATAAGGTTTTTCAATAGAAGCTGTTCAGTCAAAGATTTCATTGAGCAGCCTCAACTGATGCATCCCTTGTTATTCCCTTATTTAGTCCTTTACAACTTCATGAAGTCATAGTTTTATTTTCTCTCATTATTCCTCACCATGCTTTCATCAACACTAAGCCCAAAAGCTCCCACTGGATCAATTCCACTCATATTATTTGACATAATACAAATTCTCCTTGGCTGTAATGAACAAAACCAATTCACCTCATCATATTTCCCAAATGGATAAAAGATTTTCAGTTGTGCAATGTACTAACTGATATTAGGTCACTGTATGGTTTGTCATCCACAAAAATTATTTCTTGGTATCTACTTTTTATTTATAAGCAGCTTTGGATGCATGACAATACTTGGCTACCCAATCCAAGACTTTTAAAAGTTATTTTAATGCAAGAAACATTGAGAAATATTGTTAGCTTGCTGTCTGTTTTATTTTTGTTAGTTTGTCAGTCTGCAATATTGCAATCCCTAAGGTATTTTGTTATCCCAGTTTTGAACTAGTTCACACAATTTTTTCTGTGACAAAAACTATAGTCAATAAAATCACATGTTTTAAGAATGTATGTATACTTCTCAAATAATGAAAAGAGTACTCATATTTATCAGCACATTATGTTTTCATACTCACACTACTACTCATCTCTTACACATCTATGATTCACATATGGTGTCACAGCATCGATTTTCATTTCACTCTTTTTAAGTGATTCAGTCCTCAGCAGTATCTAGTCTCTATTACTGGAAAGATTTGTAATGGTATTCTTTGCAATTTTCCTGCCAAAGACTGATAATTGTTTAAATACCCTAAGAAGGCTCCCGAAGTCACCTAAATTCTCAGAAACTTTGCTTCCACATACATAGATACATAATGAAAAGGTTTTGCAGAGGGACTAAAAAGAGCCATTTTTAAGTGTTCTAATGATAATTCAAGACATCATCAGTTAGAAGCATTTCCTTAAGAAGTCCTCCTCGCCTAGGGAAAATGGCAAGCACTATATACGGCTGGGGCAAAATAAAAAAATTCTTCAAACCTTATTCCTCACGGCAAAAGAGTTTCTATTTCCTTATGAAGTCTTGCAAATACTTTGATAATAGCCTCCAGATGCAAGAGAGAGGATTATTCATAACCAGCTCAATGCTATGTGTTAATTCATTTCCTCTTCCAGAGAAAAGGTGGTGCTAGACAAAACAACAGCATTTGCATTTCTACTGTGAATTGACCGTAAGGATTCATTTTGAAGCGATTGTTTAAGATCAATTCTTACAACACAATCATGCGTTAGGGTTTCACATTAAACACACCTGGAGAGCTATGTTGTCAACAATACTGATGTTGTGAAGACTATATCCATTTCTATTTCTACACTATGGGGCAGGTGCATCCCATGGTACATCCTACACTCTCCTGACTGTCCAGAAGCAGGGCATATATAAAGAGCACCACGCTTTTTCCTGCTTGTGTTTTGTAGTCGGTTGATCCTGGCTGGATGCCACACACCCACCAAAGCCTCTCTATCACTCCCCTCCACAGCTGGACAGGAAAGAGAAAATATAACAAAGGGTTCATAAGCTGAGATATGGATAGAGAGAGATCACTCAACAAATACTGACACAGGCAAAACAGGCTCAAAATAGAAATACTGAATTTATTACTAACAAAATCAGAGCAGGATAATAAGAAATAAAACCTTCAAAACACCTTCCCTCCTATCCCTCCCTCCTTTCCAGCCCTACCTCCTCCCCCAGCAGCACAGCAACAGGGAATGGGGATTATGGTCAGTTTGTCACATGTTGCTAGTCCCACTACTCAGGAGAGGAGGAGTCCCCCTGCTCCAATGAGGGATCTCTCCCACAGGAGACAGTTCTCCAAGAACTTCTCCAACAGGAGTCCATCTCACAGCCAACAGTTCTCCACAAACTGCTCCAACACTGGTCACTCTTCCACGGGGTGCAGTCCTGCAAGGACAGGCTGTTCCAGGGTGGGTCCCCAAGGAGTCACAAATCCTACCAGCAAACCTGATCCAGCATGAGCTCTCGCCATGGGTCTGCAGATCCCTCCCAGGACAGGCCTCTCTCAGGCATCCACCTGCTCCGGCATGGGTCTCCTCCACAGGCTGCAGGTGGATCTCAGCATCCCCATGGTCCTCCTTGGGCTGCAGGAAGATCATGCAGCTGTTTAACCATGGTCTGCACCACGAGCTGCAAGGGAATCTCAGCTCCAGTGCCTGGAGCACCTCCTCTGCCACCTTCTCCACTGACCTGGGGGTCTGCAGAGTTGTTCCTCTCATTTATTCTTACCACTCTCTTTCTCTAGATTCCTTCAGTGCAAATAACTTTTTTTGTTTCCTTCTTAAATCTGTTATCACAGAGGCATTACCACCATTTCTATTCGGCCCAAGGCACATCCATCTTTGCAGCCACCAGGGATTGGCTCTGTCAGACATGGAGGAAGCTTCTGGCAGCTTCTCACAGAAGCCACCCCTATAGTCCACCCCCACTATGAAAGGTTGGCCACACAAGCCCAACATGTTTTAACACAATCAATAAATGAGACCAAAAAAAAAATTTCTCCCAAGAAAAGTGTTTTTCTCTTTCAGCAATCTTGTAAATTGTGGTGATATGAACACCTCTCAAAGCAGAAAATTATGTGAAATATTTGTACCTTGGTCTTTAACTAATCACCTTGTCTATGTCTTTTAAAATACGAAATATTTTAAATTTCTTCTGTGACAGTTAAGAGAAGAAATAAATTAGAATTTCTTTCATGCAACTTGTTGAATGACCAGCAATTGCATATAATGCCATCATACACAGTATCAGAACAATAGTACCATGGATCAACAAGAAAATACACTTTAGTTTTGACATGAATTTTCTGGTTTGTTTAGGAGCCAGATTCCATTGTGCCTCAGAATGGAAAAATCAGGGGGCAAATCATGTGAGACACTAGCATGAACCGTATTTAGTGAAAAAACTTAACTGAAGAATTTTGTCTCTTGTCATCTACTGGAGTCATAGTACAATACTGTCATAATAATGACAATTATATAGAACGCAGAAACTGAGAGTTTCCATTCCCAATGTGAAATGCTGAACAAAAATAAGAATTGCAAAACTGTAAAAATCTTTGATCTTTCACAAGCAAAACTCATACTACCAAGCAGTAACAACAAAAACAAAGCTCTAACCAACCAGCACATCAAACCAGCTCCTCAGAAGGCTGCTGCCACCGAGAGTCTCTGCCAGCAGCTGGGGAGGTGCCACTACCGTGCCCACCAAGCGAGATGCACTGCTGCAAAGAATTTCTGACCAGACAAATCATCTTTCTGCAATGAAGCACTGTTTTACCAGATCATTTTGCTACCTGTTGAGCACTATAACCTGTATCAGAAAACATAACCCCCCCCACCAGCTTTGTCTTTAGGCAGGTACCAAGCTCAAAACCAAGGCACTACAGAACGGAATGAATGCAAAATGTAAGAATTTTTTTACTTTGTGTATCTGGTAGTTGCATTTTATTTTTAATTAGCCCCATCAAAAACAAAGTTTCTGAAAATTCTTAAAGCACAGGGAAAAACTGATGCAAAAAATTGGACCTGAAACTTATGTGGAGTGGTTTTCCTGGCTGTAAGTCTTAATTTTTTAATAAGGAGGAAGAAAATTATTTCTAATAAATGTATGGAAAGTACTATATTTGTAGAATTCATTTAGCAAGCCTAAATTATTTTACTGTGCATAATGTCAAGTATCCCTAAGTAACAGACTGACTTCTGCTATATGTGAAATGAATAATATTTTTAAGATGTTTTGCATTTAAAAATTGTCATTACAATGGAATGAGAGACAAAGGAAAAATAAAAGGCGTTGATATTGCTGATGTAAGGACAGAAGAGTCAAATCCAGAGTGCTCAGCAAAAGGATGATGCTAAAGACAATGATTATGTGCAGGATATTCCATTTCTGAGAAATAAGCCTTCACAATCAATACGATATATCTATGCATGTGATTCTAACAAATGTAGCAAAGAATAATATGAAAAGCCTTCAAGAAATTCATATTACCATCATAATTGCCAGTATTAAAAGTGTTGAGATATTTCAAATCAAAAGGATTCTTTATAGAAAGCATTTTCCTGGACTTCACAGGACAGTATTTAAAATGTTGGTTTTAATGTTATTATTGTTCATTTTATGATACTACATGTAGACTTCTCCATTTTGAGCATGGGAGTAATGTGCATTTGTATGTCCAATGAAAAAGCAAAAATGAAAAGGCAAGGATGGTAGAACAAAAAAAAAAAAAAA
>VYXF01000345.1:598712-617091 GCA_013397295.1 Polioptila caerulea
TTTCCCATTTGTGTCTTTGAATGGTATCTATTTTTATTTGCTGGGTCTTGACATTTATACCAAATCACCAGTAACAGGATCATGCTTTCACTTGTTTCTAACTTTGTTAAACATTTTAATAGTATTTTCAAGAAATGTAGGTACTTTGAGCTGATTGAAAATTATCCCAAATCCAGACTATGTACTCCATTTTTAAAACTTTGACATTTTCCTTATCCAATTAAAGAAAAAAAAATCAAATTTTAGAGAGCTCTAATGTACCTTTCTGGACAAGCAATATTGTTTTAAAGGATATTATGTCACATATCTCAGAGCAGGGGTGGCTCTGCTCTGATTTTCTGTAGTTATTTTAATATCAGGCTAATAAAGTCTTGACTGGGAATTTTTCTCTAGTATTTTGAGAACTTAAGTAACTCCTTGATCCCATCATAAGAGCTCTGCCACTATTTTGCCTATCAGTTCCATCAAATTCCTTCCTTGTAGATAGCTAGAATATGACCGTAACTGCTGTACCTGTCCCTCAACATTCCTCCTATGTAATCAGTTTTATGGCTACTGATTTTGTTGAGATAAGAAGCAGGCAGTATACCACATATAAAGTGTTGATGCAAGACCTTTTTCTTTAAGAACATTTTCAAAAAGTGACTGACATTTTAAAAGAAGTTCCAATAAGGAGTGTCTTGTACTAAAACTTCATTTCTGAAGAATGAAAGAGAAAGCTCACTGAGGTCCAAAAAATCAGAGAGCACTGCCATTTCCTTTTCTGCTAGAAAGAGACTTCAGATAAAAATATATTTTTTACTGAAAAATAAACCTCATGTATTAATGATAATATATTATAAATTAATGCTTAATTTATATATTTAAATACATCATTCAAGTTCAATCTCACAATTGATGATGCTGAATTTAGCTGAAAATAAAATTTCACTAAACTACATTGCTGGAATCAGCAACTAAGAAATATAATTTAAACAGCTGCCAGCAATAACCTCATAAACAATGCCTAAAGCAGGAATCACACAAAATTTCTGAAGGTCCAACATACTTAAAAAAAAAAGCACGTGAGGCACACTAGCTCTGTATTTGCAAAACATCAACATGGTCATTCAGAAAAATTACTTATCCTCACCATGACAAAATTTGAGAAATTTCAATGCCAAAAGCACAAAATCACACAGGTGAGGTGAGACTTGAGAGAGGTTCTTGAGGTTAAACCCTCTAAATTACTTTAACATCTAGTTCAATACTTCATTAGAAATGTTTTGTTACCTGTAGTGGTGTGCTTTGTAATCACCTTTGTATTAATGGTCTGTTCCATGTACCCTTGCAAGCTTTGTATTTGGTTGTACTCCTCTTCTACCCCTCCCCTCCGAGGGCAGGACTGTCCTCTGGAACCCTTCCCAAGTTCGAGAATATTCTCTGAGGGGCCCAAGGTGATAGGCTCTGAGACAGAGAATCCTCCTCTATCCTGGGGAGATTGGTTGGGAAAACATAATTCAGCAGTCAGGATACCCCCTGAGGTGCCCTGGTTGGCTGACCTGGACCCATCCCCTATTTCTTCGCCCCTCCTTAAAAGGTGATGCACTGCATTGTTCTCAGCTCTGTCTGGGGAGAGGTAAAGGTGCCCTGGAGTGCCTTCAATAAAATCATCTCTTGCCACCCCAGCCAGAGACACTCCTTTCTTTGTCTTTGTTGTCACGATAAATCTGCCACAGAGTGCCACACTGAGACCCACCGGGTCGGCTGAATCTGCCAAGCAGCAGAGGAGCCGTAGCGAGGCCTGTAACAGGGCCAGGATTAGCTGGGGCAAGCTCTGAGATAACTGTCTCCTTGAAAATTTACAGTTACCCACTAAATTTTACAGCTCCTGAGTTTAACTAATTCAGTAAATTCCAGCACCACAACAGATGCAGTGTCTCAAGACAGTGCATGCTCTGCAACAGTGAGTAACTTTGGTCTTCATTTGAAATAGCTGGAAAATTCATCTGATTCCCTTAAGATCAGACAGCTGAAACAATGTTAACCTGCACCCCAAGCATAAATTTGGTACCCAGTTGCACAGGATTTGGTCATTTCACAAATATCTGCATCTGTGACACAGTGTCAAAGAGAAATTTAAGAAGCTTACAAAGAACGCGTCAAGTTTCAGCACAAAAAATTATGATTGCCCAGAACACAAGAAAGCGGCCACTTCATCAATAGTACTGGACTGAAGCAGCCTGAAGACAAAATAACACCTCATTTAAAAATGATCCTTGTTTCTCTGACTCAAAAATTACAGAGATTTCACTTCACTTGCTCAGCTGCAGTGATCTCGGAACACCAGTCCATGTGCATGTGCTGGAGGTTCAATATATCACAAAAACCCCAATGACTGAGAAAACTAAAAAAGGAGGGGAAATGCTGCCTGTAGAAGGACAGAACAGATCTCTTTCACATACCAACTCAGCAGGAGAATGACAACTAGCTGACTGGATGACTGTCAGAATAAACCACTTGGTTCCTTCTTAAGCATACAAAAGGCATTACACAGAGGCACAAAATTTACCTCTTCTTATCTAAAACCATTCTAGACTGTATAGTTATTGTCTTGAGGTCCTGAATCCTATATAAAAGCATTGTCTCTTAAGCTCGCATACACAAGATTTTAAATAAACGAAGCTCCATTGCTCTTACTTTTCCGAATCCTTGAATGGCTTTTGAAACCCTGAAACTTTTGCATTCATGTTCAGTAAGCTGTATTTCTGGAGTCTTTTTAGTATTTTGTTCTAATTTTTTTTTTTAAATCAGCCTCATGATCATGGCATGCAGATCATGTACTGGTATACTGAACCTATTCACAAAAAAACCCCTGTGGAATGTACTTTGCTATCTTTGCTTTCTCATCTTTCCCTCCTAAAAAGAAAACTGTAACACTGCAATATTTTATTCTGATTGAATTGGTGGCCTTGGTTTTTTTTTAAATTCAAAATCACCGTAATTCATCCTCATAGCAAGGAAAGAAAACTTCAGAATGGACTTTGGCCTATAAATTGTAGAGGTATGCCATAGTCTTCTACAGCTGCAAGAATTCATTGGACATCCTAAAAATGCTGTTGGATAAGATTTATGACCGGGAAACAAAATCTGTCAACTACAATCTTCAGCGCCAAAAACTCAAACACTAAACTGAAGCCCCCTAGCACCTTAAAAAAAACGGCTGAGATCTCATATTTTACTATTAATTTTATGGGATAACAGCGAAGGTGGAAACAAGCAGATTCTGACCAAGTAACTGATCTTGAGGAAAATGCTTCAGTATTTTTATTCAATAGTTCCAAAATACTGATACATTCATGATGAGATTAATTATAGAACTCTGTTCCAGATGTTGAGAGTAAAGCAAATAACCTGAATTCAGATGGGGCTCAAATTCCTAACCAAGGAGAGAGGCCAAAAGATGTTACTCTCAGATTCCACTCTTGGCAGTTTCCCCATCAAAGGGGAAAAAGAAATATCTAAGGGAGACAATTCACCTAAGAAAACTGAAGGGCACAGGGAAATGCTTCCTGCTGCCCAGTTGAAACCATTGCCTTGTTTAACTTTAGGCATCTTTTTTTTTGCCACAGCTCTGACTTCTCACATATAGAGTTAAAAAATCGTAAAATCATGGGGTAACATTCAAATCAGGTAGTGGCCACCTGCATATTGTTGACACTGTGTCTACAGTATCTGTTTTGAATTTGCCTAGCAGCTGCCTTCAGAGGTCAGAATATGCCTGACTCTTGTGAGTCAGGTATTGAGAACCCAAGTGGCAGGAAAGTAATTTTCCATCACTGAATAAACTCCTCCAACTTAAGAATTTTGTATCCTATGTGCCTATCACTTCTCTGGGGTGAGAAAGCAGTATCTCCTAGTCAGCAGTCTTAGAGAAGCCCAGGAAATCCAGAACATCTTCCTCTCTCACTTGCAGTATGATGGTTTTGCAAGCACTCTGGTCAGGATTAAGACGGCACAAAGTAAGTTTAGAGTAAAATAGGTATTAGCCTCCATCTAGTTTCCCATAAATGTACTTAAATTTCTTTGTGCTGGTCAAACCTCAGAACATTCGATCCACTGATCATGAGTGGCATCAGTTACTTACAGGTTTTTTTCATATACTATCAAAGACTTGCCAGGTAATTACAGAATTTTGAATCAAGAGCCACTTAAGGTCTCCAGAATTTATATACAAACAAAAAGACTGAACTCCAGGAATCAAAATACACTACTCAGATGTGAATATATGTAAAGCATATCTATGCATTCATTTCTTAAGCATTACTTTGAAGCTTCCTGAATTGAAGAGTACCAGTAAAGGCTTTTTTCAATAATAATATAAAATGAAACAACTAAACCAAACAAGCAACAAACCAAATGATATGAGGTGGAATCAAATTATTTCAAAGCAAAGATTTGTATAATCAAAATTATCTACATAACTTCCTCCAAAAGTTCTGGCAACATTCCCACACTACTATTTTCACAGAAGTTTCCATATACAAACAAATTGCTACTAGAAAAGAAGGCAAAATTCAAAAATCAGCAAAATTAGCTGAAGTTTGGCAACTAAAGAAATTCAATGCATATAACCACTAAAAATTTGCAAACTCCTTGTAAACACTGTCTCTAAGAAGAATAAACAAAACTTTGTTCAAACATATTTCAACAGCAGCTGGATTTTTGGGAGTCCCATCAAGGAGTCCTTCATACATTCTGCACAACTCTCAGATCCCTAAGTGTAAAAAATATTACTTAAATGAGTTAAAGAAGAGTTCTCACTTTCTATGAATAATTCCGAAAGCGCTTCACATGCAAGAGTAAACCTGGAGTCTATTCCTGCTATAAGCCCTGTGGAGTGTTAATAATTGGCTTTGATATGACATGCACACAAAAAAAGATCCTACTACTTGTATTTTATCAGTTCATACTCAAGGGAGAAAGCTATTTATGGTGCCTACCTGCTGGAGAGCACAATTTTTTTCTGCATTATGTGTGAGTATCTGGAAATAAAAGATTAATCTCTGTCTATGTGTACGTATGTGTAACAGTTACTCCCCTACTGACAGACACAAATCCTGGAAGTTAGCACATGCCTTTGTTTAGAGAACAATCAACTACAGCATGCATAGAAGGGAAAAACAGTAAGAATCAGAGCCAGCATGAAGACAAATCTGTTTGCAAGCACTGACCTGTACCTCCTACTCTAGTTCAAGTCACAGCACAAGACTCAGTAATTTGGACTGCAGAACAGGAAAAGACCAGTCTAAACATCACAAACTGCTTCTCATAATCATAATACTGGAATAGAACTGTGAGCCACCATGCTTAGGGAGGCCCGATAAACACTGAAACCTCTAATTCCTTCTTTTGTACAAACAGGACAGACAATAAGAGAAAAAGAGAAAACCAAACAATCCTAGAGAAGGGTGTTATCTAAGTATTTCTCTCTACTTATTACTACATCAATTCTGAATTCAAATATAACCTCAATTTTGAAAGCAATCATGTACTAGGATGACTAGTATCTATTACTGCAGTTACTCAGCTAAACATCAGAAAATTCATCGTAGATTCCCCAACAT
Source organism: Polioptila caerulea (assembly GCA_013397295.1). Lineage (NCBI taxonomy): Eukaryota > Metazoa > Chordata > Aves > Passeriformes > Certhiidae > Polioptila > Polioptila caerulea. The sequence goes on from VYXF01000345.1 coordinate 604,319, forward strand.
TCATGCTTGTTCAGAATTACTGGTGCAGCAAAATCCACATATTTGTGTATAAACACAGCACTGATCTTAATTGTTTGCACCCAGACAACATTCTCCTCTGTTTCTTGGCTTACTTTTTCAGGCATGGAAGGCCAGTATATCATTCACTGCACTGACATTTGCAGCTCCCTGAAACAAGGGACATACTTCATTTTGTTTAGAGATACTGCCTCACAAATAGAGAGGGTGGAGGGGTGTTTGCCCAATTTCTTAAGAGTATAGTTTCATGGCTGTGTGAGTCAACCCAAATCTGCCAGATCTGTCCCTCCAGTATGCCAGCACATAAATGGCTGATAAGTGACATTACTGAAAAAATCTCTTTTTTAAAATCTGTCCAGATTACTTTTCAGATATATCTGCTTCTTGAACCAGCTCATTACATGGCTGTAAAAGTGACAGGGGAGGGTGAGATAACTTCAGCCCAATCTCAGGGTGCAGTTTAATGACTTAGAAGTTGATTTATTAAGGTCAAACTCAACACAGTGTTCCAAATTCAGATGTCACTGCAAGTAATAGCTCACCCCAATATTGTCACAGAGCTTCTGCGAAAGCAAGGAGAGAGGTAGTAGGTGACTGCACAAATCATGCTGATCCAAATGAAAACTTACCTGGAAAAACTGCTTTTGAATTGGATCACCTCCATAATCCAGTATCCTGCAAGCCAGATATACGCCTGGAGAGGCATGGGAAAAAGTATGGCCCACAAGCAGCAGGAGTATTTAACTGGCTCAAAGTGCTGGCTTTGGTGTTTGTGCTTCCATACACCAGGGTTTGATTCAGGGTAACCCTCCTGTTACTAATGTAGCAAGTCCACCGTTTCCAATTACACCAGTTTTCCCCTTTCCCTACAGTCACTATGTCCCTCTATTTTTTACTTTTTCTCCTCTCACTCTTCACAAACTTGATTTGTTTCTATGACTTTAGGAGTGCTGGTGACTCAAATAAGGAAAATTACTTTGAACCATTATTCTTCCTGAACAGCAGTGGCAGCAGCAGTGAAAATGAGCAACTGTTTCTTCAGTAGCAAAACCACTCTAAAAGTACTCAGTAGTCAGATAAAACAGTGCCTGTGACAAGCTTCCAGAATACAATTCCAGCAGTCTACAAAGAGAACTAGCCTTTATTTATTTATTTTAAAGATAGTCTAAAACAATTTCGTTTATGGTAGAATACCCACTATGCAGGTCAGCTCAGATTACTAAACTGACTTGCAATACTCTACAAAACCAACTTGTCATTACTTACTCCTCCACATTGTTACATTCTTGATGAAATTATTTTTGCCCACAGCTTTGTTTTTGAGCAGAAGATTGGTAAAGATGATTAAAAAAATCATGGGAAAACTCTCAATGAATCTTCTAAAAACACCAACAACTAATATTGTCCTTCTTTCTAAAATTTTGGGGTTAGTTTTAAAATTAATTTTCTGGGGACGCTGCATGATGCTGGGCTTTTAACAAAGTGTTGAGAGGCATCAATTCAGATTCTGTACAGAAACAAATGCATGACAGCCTTGATACAGACTGAAGTGAGAGTAACTCTGAAAAGTCTCAAGACAGTGTGAATTAGGGCACAGCTCCACAGTATGCATTCTCAGGAGGCAGAGCCTGTGAGAGAGAATCCCTCAAGGCGTTTCTCAGACCAGCTCCACTGGTATATAAAAATCTAATGGTGAACTCCATCCTCACAGACAGACACAGGTATCAGAAACCAGTTTTAGCATCAAACATGGAGGGACACATAGAGCTCCGATTCTAAGGATGAGTATGCTTTAATCTACATGGCATATTCAACTCCAACCAGAATGTTCCAATTTGCACAAGAATCTAAAGTATGAACAGTATCTAAAAATGTCAAAGGGAAACAAAATTAAATGGCAGCTTTTTAATCTGTAATCTGACTGAAGGTGATTTAACCTTTAAAGGGAAATAGGCTAGAACTGGAAGACTGTAACTTTGGAAAACATTACATACCACCCCTGCTTTCCCAGCTGAGATTTAGAAACACAGACACTAAACTTGGTTTTTACTCCCATTTCAAAGTGATTTTTTTAACGGCTTATTAAGTTTTCTACTGACCTACTTCCAGTTCTATTAATGTGTATATATTCTAAAAGGTAGTTTTTGTACTTGGTGAACCCTCCATTTCCTGAAGCAAAATTCTCATGATTTTACAGCAGTCTAGACTACCAGTTTCAAGTGGAACAAAGCTGAAATCTTATTTTCAGGTTTCCCCATTTCCCTTCAGCTACCGTTATGCCTACTTTCATATTCTATATCCATTTTCTAAGAAAAAAAATGTTACTAACAGCTCACAAATGCAACTCCTAGACCTTCATTTAGTGACTTCATGTGAGCAAAAATAGTACTTCTTGCCACTGATAGTCTACTGGTAATGGAGGAAGGAGCTTAAGAGATGGATTAGAATTTTTCAGAAATAATGGCACATTGCCAACTACATTTATAAAAAATGATTGATTTAGGCATTTAAATAAAAACACATTTTCAAGGAAAAAAGCTTTAAAGCTGCCCTGCATTCTTCATTTGCCTTCTAGGTGAATGAATGTTAACTCTGCAGCACTTCATTGATGAGAAACACTGTTAAAACCTACACATATGGGGCCACTTTTTCCATCTCTCTCAGATCATTGAGTCATTAACCTGCATTATTTTTTTATTACTGCAGCATCTTAAGAATTAAACTTCCCTCCACATACTCCACAACACATTGTCCCATTGTGCAAACAAAACAGCAAAATTTCTGAATTATTCCTCTTCACTACTTCATGTAAAAACTTTTTAAAAGAAAAATTATTTTCTTTATGACTGACAGGAATAAGGCTCACCAAAAAGCACTGCAGTCAGAGTTAAGTGACTGAATATCAGGTTTTACTGATAAATCACAAGCAAAGAACAATTTTTATATTCTGCAGAATTTACTTTCAAATAATTCCCTACTAAATTATGAATAGTTTGATTAAATTTCAGTAATGAGTTTATTACAGAGAATCACTACTGCATTTGGATAATTAAGTACATGCATGTATTTTCAAAAGGTACCAGAAGAAAAGCATGGTTGAAACACAAAATTATATTAAAATAACAGGATTTATATACTTTGACTACCCTATGGACCAAAAGATAGAGTAAAAATTTTAAGGTGAAATATGCAACCACCTTCCATACTTCCATACGCTGAACTTGTAACAAAAGTCAATTAGCTCTTTTTTTTTTTCAAGCAATAACTTATTATAACCAACTTCCTTTCATATCCACATCACTATCGGCATAATTGTAACATTCATATTGCAAAATTTCCTAATGTTAAGCACTTCCTAAGTTCAACTACAGTTTCACTGCACACATTCTGCTTCAGCACTTGTACCACAACCCTGATTCCAAGTAGCCAGAAAACCCCAAAAAAGCTCATTATATAAAATCACACTACACAAAACATCAATTAAAGAACTTACTGTTTGTCTTTTGAGATTTTAAACTACTTTTGAATGATTTGGGTTTTGTTGGGGTTTTGGGTTTTTTTTTATTATTGCTTTACCCTTTCAATAATATCATATTGCATAAGCAATTTTCATCAAGATGATCACGGAATTCCAGCACCATATTTAATTGCTAGAAACAAACATTTTTAAATTTAAAAACTGGCAATATTTTTGAATACCATGAACAATTCACTACTAATTTGTGGGTTAAGAGAGCATTAAAAAGTTTTTGTGCTTTATTTTCCTTGTTTATCTCCTGTACTGCTGCTGTTTGAAATTGATTTTATCACAGGCAGCAAAATTGGCACTGGCCGGTTTCCAGCAGATGTATTCCCCATCACCCTCAGAGAGCTGCTGCAACCCTTGCATTGCTCTCATCCTCCTGCATTACCTGCCCACTTTCCCTTTGGCTGCTGTGTCCAGAAAGCTGGGGAAGGGGCAGTAGATCCTCTAAAACATTTGGAACACCCATGAAATAATTAATTGAATTGATTCTAGCTGTCACATGGGCTTCCGCCTTTCGAAAAGTTTAAGTGCTGGTCCATGTTCCTTTGTGTAAACAGAATTCAGATGTCTCTATTCTCTTCACCAATGAGACAAGTGCTCCATCTCTGAAACCTCTGTCCAACTGCCAGCAAGTTTTGAACTAATGTAACTTCAGGGAAGATCAGTAGCAAAGGAATTAAACTTATTTCATAAGAAAAGCAAGGTAAAAACACTTTCCCAGGCAAAGTTCTATCACACATACAAAGCAAACTGAGACACACCAATGTTTTCCTTCAGTTTTTGAGAGACTGATTTTTGGGTACTTAACAGTAGTAAGATTGTCATAGTAAGCACAAGTTTACAGCTGGCCTTCCGATGGGCTTTCACATTAGATGCACTGAAAAAACAGTTTTAAGATCAGTAAGTTACATAATATTTTTAAAATATTGTAAAACTGCAGATGTTAAGCTATTTCCTCGTGGTCAATCAGGCTATTTCCACAGAGAGCCATAAGAAAGAGAGAGACAACAATTGCAGAGGAAGGGGAATTCTTTAATAACTGCAAGCAAATTCTATAATCTAGCTACTTTTTTTTTTTAAGCATGTGTAATTTTCAGGTGCTGCAGACACCAAAGAATGGTGTGTGGGAAAACTCCAGAAATATTCAACTTCTCTAAAATCCTTTTTAAAAATTATGTTTTCGCTCATCTTCAATATCTGTTCAGAAATTATTGGTAAATAGAAAAGACATGTCTTGTTAATGCTTATGAATGTATTTTGCCAGAACAAAACTTTCTCTGTTTCAATAGTCTGGAAAGTTTTGATAAATCTCATGGTGAGAGATGTCATAATTTCTAGCATCAGAAACGGAAGACATGAGGCCTAAAATGCTAATGACTACCCATCAGTATTCCAGCAAAATATGACAGGCTGTACCCATGAAAGACAATAGAGTACCATTAAGATTAGGTAACATAACTGAACAGCTAGAAAGAAACAGGAACTCACTTGAGAGTAAGACATTAAAAAGGCTGATCAGCCTTCACAGCAAATTTGAAATAATTTTTCCCCCGCTGCAGCTGCAAAATTGATTCTAACCCTGAAGCTCTGACACCTTCATCAGGTAAGTATCTATCTTTGGTCTCACAAAATACAATGTATGTTCAGAATATCCCCACGCTATCCAGGTACCAGAAAGTTTTCAAAGTTTATTCCCAAGCAGCAACTACATTGTACCAATTTTATCTTTGTTTCTCCTTAGCAGAATTTCATCATGCTTAAGAGATCTTTACAACAGCCAAATTCTGATGTCAGCACAGCAGCGGGAATACAGTTCTTTAGTTTACTGCAGCTGCAAACCCAGCAAAACACATATTGCTTTGAGTAACACCAATAATAAGGATGTGTTTTAGATTTCTAGGTAACAATGGTGATTAATAAGATATCGCAGTCTGGGAAAAAACCCTCAGACACCAACAACGTTTAACATAAACTGGGGATTACAAAAAGTTTGGTTTCTTTAACTATCAAAATGGCTAAAATACATCCTGTGAACCAAAGATCTGCTAATTATTTTGTCTGTTGTTTTTCATAGCAGAAGATGCACATTGACATTAAGCAGACAGTATGAATGACAAGATAGTAAAGTAAGCACATACATATGTCTGATTTCCCTTTTCTATCTTTCATCTCCATATTACTGTCTGCAAGCTCAGGGATAGTTTTTCTTTCACTTCATATCACTGGTAAGAGAATAACACTTCCTTTATGAGTCTTTGACCACAGCTAAAGCTCCAGCTGTTCTGCAAACAGGCATAGAGTATCCTCATAAAAAAGCAGTATGTCACAGATTTTGTATCCAAACTTTATTTAAAACATTTAAATTCACAAGAAGTCTCCCACATTGTACCATAAAAATACATACTGACTTGCATAGCCACCTGAAGTGATTTATATGACTAAATCATGTCACTTACACTGAAGACAACATCAGTAGAGCTCTGGTCTGTCACAGGTTTCCAGTATGCCCCTAAATAATACTTAGCCTTCAATAGTTTGTTTCAGTTTTGGAAGAGAGGGACAAACCCAGCAATTTGTAATTTATTATTATCATCACAACAACTCTTATTCATCTCTTTTCCAAGGTAACTAATCCTGTACTTCTTAAACTTCTGATCAATCTTTGTAATACTAATGTTAATACAGTACTTGGTAAGCGATTTTACACACACACACACACACACACAGAGAGAGAGAGAGAGAGAGAAAAGGAAACACCACAACCAAAATCTTGAAGCCATTACTTGGTTCCACTGTTCTGGAGTTAATCGAGGTTGTTTAGTAGAGAAGCATATTGCCCAAAAACCACCATTCCTATTTATCAAAGATGGAGTACTATAACTGAAGGAAAATACTTGAAGAAAAGGAATATTCTATGCTGCATTTTGAAATGGTAAAGTCTGAAGACTTGCACGCCAGCCTCCCACCTATAACAAAGTTTCTATACAAAGCCTGTAAAATAGCCTGTAACACAGTTTTCACAGAAAATATTAGTCATTTTCTGGGTTTTTTAGGAGAGATGATGAGGCCTGATTTACAGAAGCCCTGGGCACTCAGAAATGGAACTGAAATGAAAGAAACTTTCAGTCTGAACATATGAAGTGCAACAGAATGCACTTCACTTCAGAAGTCACAATTTAGAAATACCAAATCAGGCATATGAAGCCAGCTTGTCTTTCTGGTATTGGTGTTTGGTTTTTTCCTTTTCAGTAACTCTTCAGTTCCCCATCTTTTAACTGCGATTAACATCATGCAGTCACTTCACAAAAAAGCATTAGCATAAGAATAAGATTAAAAATTCTTTGAAGTTTATAGTAGAATAAATAAGGACATAAAGACTTCTGAACTTGTCTGTTCATTTCAGTGGTCAGACATCAGAAGTCATCATTTCTAATTCAGCAACCTTTTGCATTCCCCCCCTTTCAAATGGGGGCTTTTTTTCCTTTCACAATACATTTACCTTAGTGTTGTTGGGAAACCATCATAATAATATTGTACATGTGAAATTGGCATTAATTACTAACGGACTTGTAATAAAAGAAAATTATCACATACAACAACAAAGGGTGTCATCATCAATCAGTTTGATATTCAGTAACATGTGGGTGAACTTGGTAAGCCTACATGGTCTATTCCTCTAAGGACTGACAAAATTGGGACATTTACAAAGCAGTTGGTTAATATTCCATTGGAAAAAAAATCAGAACATGATTTCTTCTTCTCTGACTAGTGGCCTGTCCTAGTTAATGAAAAACTTGATTGTTACAAGACTCAAACTAATTAAAAAGATTAAACTATGAGCAAAATCAAATTAAAAATTTGGCTTTAGGCTTATGTAGCCAGCAATAGCTCAAGAACATTGCAACTGCAGTCTGCAGTTAAATACAATTAATGAAAGTTTAAAATTATTAGAATAATTAACTGTAGATCATTTCTGTAACCTGGCTGTATGACCTCCACAAAGTTATTTATAATTCTTAAATATAAGCATGTAAATACATGCAAGTCACCCATGTCATCTAAGACTTGCCAATAAGAGCATTTATTAGTTAATATACTATCCAATCCACTTAATATTTATATATCTTTTCCTCTCAAACATATCAAATTCTTCTGGGTGACACAATAGATTTTCTTCTACCAGATGATATTTTAATTTGTATTTTTAGTATTGTTTAAAGTAACTACCTAGGTAAAAGCCAGGTCAATCAAGGGTCCATCTAACTACACAACCTCAGAGAGTGGCCATTAACTTATGCAGAAATATCAAGGTTAGTTAGGAGTAACTCTTTTTTCCTCTCACTTAACTACAGTCTACTCCAAAACATTTAAGTAGCAACAGGCTACCTTCCTCAATTTTAGCATGATCTAACAGATGCCTAAAAATCACCTGTGCATGATAGGACAAATTGTTAGCATTAGCTATTTCTAGTGATATGGAAACACAACAGGCCAAACTGCAAAGGAGCCAATACCTAATAACCAGAGGAACGTGCAGAAAGACAATGGAAAGAAGGAGAGGGCGGGTGTTTGTTTTGTTCTCTCACAAATACATATAATAACTATGAAAAGCCAAAGGACAAGATAGGGAAGATTTCAAGGCACACCTGGAGTGCTAACTTCTCCAGATCATCACAAGCTAGGCCTCAGGGTGGGCATGGCAGGGGGAGAACTGGAAAGAGGATGAGAGGGCATGGGGGGCATTGAAATCAAGTGCAACTTTCACAGCAAATGACTTACCAAACTGTCATGGGAAAAAGAACAAGACTATTGGACTGATGGAAAAACAAAGGGACAGACACTCCCCCAAAAAACCCAAACTCCCACAAAACAACAAAGAGAATCCTAACCCAGCTATGACAAAGAACTGTATCTCTATCATTAAATTCTAACTTACAAAACTTAATTTCACAGAAACACTTAAACACTGCCTTAAACCTGTGTTTATAATTTCCATGCTGGAATAAATTTATCACTTCTTTTCCTTTTAAAAGTTGCAGAAACTTTTTTTTCCTTCTTTTATATTTAGTGTCTGATTAAATGTGCTTTTTACAGATTTCATGAATTAGTGTTGTTTACACTGATATCTCTAGGTAAAAGAAAATGCTGCAATGTATTTTCTTTTTTTCTACAGACTTGTCTTCCACTTTACCAAACTGTATCTGAACTCACCATCATGCATTCTTTCTTGTACATTAAAAACTCTAGCAGGCATGATGGCTTTCCAGAAACAATGCAAATGTCCCCGTCTCTATCTCAAAAGAAAACATTTGCTAACTTCCTTCAACACTCTGAGGTAGGAAGGACTGCCACAAAAAGAAGTTGGTTTTTCTCCTGTGCCAGTCCAAGTATTTGTGAATTCCTGTGATAAATTACATGAGAAAATGGACCAGGTTAAAAGTAACATGGTTGGAGAGAGGTGGGTGTTCTGTTGTTGGTTGGTTTTGGTTTTTTCCCCACTAAATTTTAACCCATTCAACCCTTCCATTTTGGTGCACAGCAAAACAAAATGCTTGTAAAAGGGTACAGAACAGAGATTGGGACAAGGATGTGAAGGCCCCACATATTTTGGTGGCAGTTCTGGCTTTGCCTACAAGGGCTGTTTATGTCAGTCACTGAGAAAATCAGTCTCTACATGTTTTGGATTGGTGGGGCTATTTGTAAGGTATCTGACAATTAAGTACACTACTATTACTTGTAATGACTAAAATGTTTTATATAAATGACATTTAAATATTCTCTTGTGATCAAAGTTATATCTGAGATTGAATAGTTTACTAATAGCAATATACAAGTCTGCAGTTTAACATGGCAGTAAAATACAGTCAATTTTGAAAATAAAAATTCAAAAGCCATAAAGAAGCTTTGCAGCAAAGCAGATGCCAAGTTTCTAAAACTTGTTTCAACCTTCAACTATCTTATGGAAAGAAATACAGTACTGCTAACACAATTGCTCTCAAGTTTTATTTAGGTTCTGGTTTGATCTTGGAACTGAAGGAGGGCTTCTTGGGTGCCTTAAAACTGTTTGTTGTCCCCTTCTACCACTTGGTTACATCAGTTACCACTCTTCTTCACAAGCCTTACCCAAATTGTCAAGCATCTGACTTGCAGCTCTAAAACCAATCCCTATATAACTTTAACATCTGCCCCGTAAAGAGAAAGGCTGACCTAAAAAAACCAAAACTATTTTGTAGTCAAAGGTACAGTAAACCTCAACACTCTACTACATGCTAGCTGCCTAGTTTGGTTGAACTTAATTGGATCTATCAAATGGACGCTTGACCCCAGCCACAGCAAACCAGTTAAAATCACTTAAACAGCTGAAACTATACATCACATACTGTCCCGCTCTAAGAAGGCATCAAACCATCAATGTAATCTAACAAACCAAAAACTACCTTTGACTCCATTAAGCACCTGAACTTGTGTTCCACTTACCATACATATGCAATTCTGAGGCATATCCTTTCTACATCCCTCAAAAAACACATGTTAATTTTAAAACTCAATATTTTTATTTTCAGGACAACAATGTTATCATACTGACATATCAAAACACTTTGAAAGTATCTGGCCTACATTTTATTACCCACAACCCCAAGCAGAATGAGGAAAAGCATATAAAAACATTCTTTTTATAAGTCCTTGGCACAAAAGCTGCTGCTTAGGCACTCTGGGAGAGGTGCCCAAAACGTGTCAAGTTCCAATAATAAGAAAAGCTTTCATTAGGAGAAGATGTCTGGACACAAAAATACAGATGTGATACCAGAAAACTTGCTAATAAGGACACAAATTTGTAACCAATTAAGTTGACCATGACTTCAACAAGCTAAAAAGACAAAAATTTGCAGGAACTGATCCACATCCTGGTGGCCAAAACTCTAAGTTGCACATTTTCTGTAAGAAACACCTTCTGTAAGAGCATCTTTGGCTGACGCATGGGCAAGAAGACAAAAAATCTACAGTTTCAAGAACTGATTCATGCCTGAGTTGGTACATTCTGTTAAAGCTGGCTTTTCTGGAAAGTCATCTTTTGAAGAAAACTTGAAGAAATTGAACACAACTTTTTCAAGCATTACCATCCCAAGCACAGCATCATCATAATATTCCACATACCAAAATGAATTTGCTTTTGTAAATTAAGTTGATATAAAGAAGCTTGGACTTCATAAAAACACACACATTATACAAAAGCATAAAGAAAAATATACTCGTTGATTTAGTCTCAGAGTGGACAGTACTTCCCATTTTCTTGATGCTTCAGTGAAGCAAACACCTGACAAAAAAAATTCCTCTAACTCAGATTTAACAGTACCAACACCATAAGAAAAAATCTTTCTCAGTCATTTCAGTGATGGTAGGTGCAGTAGCAAAGTATTTGTTTCCATTTCAAGTTAGTCTCAAATTTTTTGGCTGTCTGAATTCTGTAAAACTAATTAACTAAAAAAGCAACAGAAAAAAAGTCTGCTCTTAGCCTGAAAATCATGTCTAATACACACACGTGAATTCAGTAAAACATATGTACATGATTCTGAAGTTCTATTATTCCTGTTATAGAGGAATGACATAGTTCACCATTGCAAGTCCACCAACTGGGACAAAATAAAATACCTCTTTCAAGGATCACCTCCAAACTGCATTCCTCAACATTCCACAGACTTTGATCCAAGGTATCTGCCTAAATAGTCACAACTCTAGTATCTTCTCCTGTAACTGGCAATACTCCACTGCAGTTTTGAAAATACTAGGCAGGACTTGTCCATTTGATAATTATCAAAACTGTGAAAGGACAACAAGGCTCATTTTCAAAAAAAAACACTGACATTTGCCTTGCTGCTTAAAAACCAAAGCACAAAGCCTATGTTCTCTTCACATTTATAGCTAAGAAAACTTTTCAATGTACTAACTGACCAGCCAAGACCATGATTTCCATTTCTCAGTTGTTGAGGAGCCACTGCTGTCATGGGAAACAGATCATCAGACAGAATATTTCCAATCTCTAAAAATGATTACTCCATCCTGGGCATAAGACCAAATCCTAAGTTACAAAAACCTTTGGTCCAAAGACCATGGTGTTAACAAACGAGCTGTGTCAATATTTGATCAATGCTCAACTTAATTCTCTATTTTCAGCATGGACTTAAGAAATAATACTATTGTATCACAGTAGCATTTTTTTTCTAGTGGAAGAATGGATTAATAAAATAAGAAAGAGGTGAGCTTTGCACTCCCCCAGGATGCTGTCAAGCAAGCAGAGAAGGTGCTTTTCCAACAATCCCTTTTGCTTATGAAAATTTAGCAATTTTGTCAGTTATACTAAACAGGAAAAAAAAAGGTATGTGTTACACTAAGTTAAAAAATCAGAGGCAGGTTTTACACTTGAAACTATTTCAAAACTCCATCCACAAACTCCAGAAATTAAGCTGTTTTTTGCAAACAGTGTGATCTTTTCAATCAAGAATACCCTTACACAGAGCTACTTGTTTCCTCCTTTCTACTATACCTTCTTCAAATGCCGGAACCTGAAAAAAAACCTAGCTTACCAAAAAATTTTGCTAATATATCCTCTAATTATTACTTATTATTCCACTTCAGACCTCTCCTCTAAACTGTGGGCATATTTCATGTACAAATTAGCAGTTAATGTATCAACTCTTTGAGAGAGAGGCATTGAGAAAATGGTAATGAATTACAAAAATGGGTCCTCCACTTTTAAGGAAAAGCAAGGAAGTCATATTCCCTTAAAGGTCTGCAGACAGGAAGGACAACAAAACTCTGGCAGTTCTCCATTCCAGTGCTAAAATGTTTACCTTAACAAGTAAAAGTTGCCAGGAGGGGGGTGGTGGTGGTCAGAATTGCTCACCTTTAACCGTTTAACCACCTCATCGTTGGTAATTTTGTCCGTAATCTCCTTCACTCCAGGAGGATAGTAGATGATTTTACCGTCGGCAGCAGGTTTTGGTTGGGTAGCAGGGAAGTCCATCCTGGCGCTGCTGGTTATAAACTTTCCTTCTCCACAGTCCTCTACCGGCCTCTATCGGTCAGAAAACAAAAGTTCAGCAGAATGGAAACGACTTTCTAACCCTCTTTTTCCATTCCTCACCCTCAATTCGCTGAAGGCCCCGACTATCGCCCCGCCGGCCGCGCCCCCCAGCGCTGCGCCCGCCGCACCCCGGCGGGAGCGAGGCCC
>VYXF01000345.1:617125-635651 GCA_013397295.1 Polioptila caerulea
GCTTCCCTCCGGCGCCTCCTTTCATTGCGGGGCTGCTCCAGCCCAACACTGTTAGTTCGCAGCCGACGGTTTTACAATGAAATTTGGGGCCCAATCGAGGGATATCCCTTGGCCGAGGGCCCCTTACGGCCCGGGGGGTGGGCCAGGGACGCCGTTCCCGGCCGCAGGGGATGGTTCAGAGCCGGCACACCGGCCCTGGAGCCGGGAGACGAGGCCTAAACAGTTAGGCCTCAAAACTATCGGGAGGCAGGGAAGCCAACAGGAGAGGGGGAGGGAGGGAGGAAGGGAGGGAGGCGGCGGCGAGCGCAAACANATGATACCTGTGATAGTGCAATTGCTTTATCTTTCCATAGTTAGCTTTGGAACACCAAATGTTCATTTGGAATACCGTATGAAATACCTTCTAATACTGTAAGAACGCCCCGAGGCAGAGGGCGAGGCCGCCCAGTAAGTGTGGCACGGCGCGCAGCTCCGCGCTGGGCGGGCGGTTCCGGGCGCGGGCGGCGCAGCGGTGCCTCAGCTTGGCGCCTAAACCCCCGGAGCGGCCGGGCCGGGCGGGCTCCTCCGGGGCGGCGGAGGCGCGGCCGGCGCCGAGCGGCGATGCCCGGCTGCGTGCGGTGTCAGCGAGCGAGCCTGGGGGGCTGCAGGGCGGGAAGGCGAGAGTTACAGTGGTGCTTCCATACGGAGCCCGGGCCGCTCATGGCTGCGCGGGCACGCCTGGCCGATCCCTCGGGCATCTGGGGCCTGGTCAGCGTGATGGAGAAGCCAGTGCGCGGAAAGGGTGTGTGGGGTGGCACGGAGAGTGCGGTGGCAGGCGAGAAGGAACAGTCCTTCAGGCAGATGAGGGGAAAGAGCAAGGGGGGGGAAAGAGATTTATTCGGTTATAAATCAAGGTGGAACTTGAATATGCTGACCAAAGGAGCCCTCGCCAGCCAACTCAGGAAATCCTTCCGTGCAAAATGTCTTTGTAATTTAATATTCATATTTCTAAGGGATGGGGTACGTCTGGAAAGTCAGTAGCAAAGTGNCAGGCAGACGAGGGGAAAGAGCAGTATCCACACTTCGGTTATAAATCAAGGTGAAACTTGAATATGCAGACCAAAGGAGCCCTCGCCAGCCAACTCAGGAAATCCTTCCGTGCAAAATGTCTTTGTAATTTAATATTCATATTTCTAAGGGATGGGGTACGTCTGGAAAGTCAGTAGCAAAGTGGGATATATCTGTCTGTTTTGAATCTGCAGTATGTACCCTGTCTGAAGTGTAGACGGCTATGAAATGTTTGTTCTGGATGCTCGTGCTGCTCAGAGGTGTGTGACAGATGACAGATGACTTTTAACTGATCAAGACTAACTTCGTGTTTTCAGCTGGTTATTTTTGTTACTCAAACCAGCTAAAAGTATTATTTTTTTTAATTCTGCAAATCCCTAATGAATTGTCTTTAGAGCAAACTGAAGGTAGGAGGTCAGGACCAGTGTCCATGGAGGGACGTTTCTGTCCATGGGGGTTGCGCAGGTAGGACAGGAGCCTCCGATGGCACAGCAGGGTGGCTAGTGTGGCCCAGCAGTGGCGAAGGAAAGATGCAGGAGGGTGAGGGGATGGGAAAGGGGTAAGTAAGTAAGATAATGGTGAAGTATGCCAAATTGCAGCTTTACAAGGTGTGGGTGGAAAATGTACAAAGACTGAGCTCTCTGGAACTTCTGGTGTAATAGCATGTGGGTAGGAAATTGCTCTCCTACACTTCTGTTCCTTGTCTCCCTGCAGTGTTGTCGTAGGGGAGTTAAAGCCTTGAATGTCCACAGCCTTTATGAAACCAGCTTAGAAGGATTATAGTGAAAGTGACTGAGAGTTGCAGGGAAGACTTGGAGGATTTCTGATTCTGAAATTTAGAAGGGTTTCATCAGGCATTTAAATCTGTCTGTGAATCCAGACTTAGACGAAATTATTCTCTCCAAGCTTAAGGATCAATGGTTTGGGCATGCACAATAGACAGGTGACCCTAAGGTTGTACTGATTTTAGTAAATAAATAAAGCCAATTCAACGTATGTAATCTTTTTTCCAAATCCAAACTAAAGAGGCCATTAGTTTTGCCTTAGCACTGAAGTACTCAGACTAGCTATCAACTTTCATTTGTTGTCAATCAAGTAAGATATACTGTCAGAACTTATATACATTGGACATATTTGAGTCTTCCGTCCTTACATCTGTTACATAAGATACTTCCTTCTCAAATCAAATTACTAATATCAACCATTTGGTGTAGGTTCCTTATTTTTAATACACATCTATTAGCACAATAAATTAGAAAAAAATCCTAGAAAATTATTCTGTAACTAAATAAAGCATATACTAGAAACCTATGTGAGCTGGTTTAAGTTTGAATAGAAAAAGACAGAATCTAAGTCAGTAAAAATAATGCAAGAAATAATTAGAGAGTCCGTTGCTAAGGTTTTTTTTCATGAACCAAACATAAAGCTATAGAGATGTTAGGGAGACTTCTGTTTGGGCAGAATTGAAGTACTACAGGTTTTGCATTCCAGAAATTTCACCTGAGTCTCTGAACTTCCTGGATTTTAATATTTGTTTTCAAATATTCTTTAGTTGTTATTGAAAAGCACTGTTTTATGTATATTATTATTGTGATCTACAATGTCATAACTTCTTGCTGTAATCTTTTAGTTACAAGATTTTGTTTTTTACAAACTGACGCCATCTTTACTTAGAATTGTTTATACAATGGGTCGTGAAGTAGGACTAAGAATGTGATGGTCAAGGGCTGTGCTCCCACAACTTGCTTTTAGTCTAAGTTAAGGACAAATCAGTGCAAAGCCTCTAGTGCGCACTTCTAATCACTTTTATTTTTCATTAAAGAATATGATAAAAGTATTGCATTGTAAGGAATATGTACATTGAAAGTAGTATGTAGTTAGACAAGGCAATTCAAAGATTGACTTGGTAGTGCCAGGCAAGGTTTGCTCATTCAATTAAAATTCTGTTTCATCTTATTCAAGTTCGTTGTGAATCTCCACTCTGAAGTACTCTTGGTTGTGGACCAAGACCTCTGTCTTCATGCAGATTTCAGATAAACAGTCAAGTTAGAATAACACAGGAAGTCTTGAAAGGCATCAGTGGAAGATGGACTATCATGGAGTTCACACAAGATTCCTGCTTTCATGGGTAATGAGTGATTAGTCAGCAGTATGTTAGCCAGATATGTGGTGTTTTGAATGAGTCTTGGGCAAATCATATCAGCAAAGTGGCTGAGAAGAGTAGGTGCAAATTCAAATGGTACTTCTGCACTATTTAAAATTCTGAAGGGCTAAAACAGAGCATGTTGTTTTGATATCACACCCAATTAAGGGAGATATGAATAAACACTAAACTGCCAATTAGCTTTAATCTATGCATGTCCTTTTCAGAATGTAAAAACAAAAGATTCAGATAATCTGACCTATAGTACTCTTTAATCTAAAAGCTTTAGATAGTCTGACCTGTGGTACTCTTTAATCTGAATAGTTCTGAAATCTGCTCTCATCAGATACGATTACAGCTGCTAGTGTCTGGTTTGTTGCTTTTGCTTGTCTGACCTTCACCCTTCTAATTTCAGCAAGCAGCTGAGATCTGACTTGGACTGTGCTTATACAGCTGTAGCCAGGTTCACATGATCCCTTGGGTATTACTGGATGGCTCTGTCTAATAATATGACTGAGTCCTTTAGTCTTTACCCAGATTTTACTATTTCCATCAGAATTTTATTACCTTTGCTCACATTATTTTTATTGGAATGTATTTACTCTGATCTGCTCTTGTTTGATTATATTTTAGACTATGATTGCAACTGTTAGTCATAAACAGACTGAAATAAAGGATGCCAAACACCTGTAGGGCAGCCCTGTGAGGTGCTTTCTTTGTACTATGATAAGACAGGTTCAAGGAAAGGATCAAGAAAGGAAAAATATGTTTTTACTGGTAGGGAAAATAATGCAGTACAGGGTTTTCAGAAACAGAAAACACTTTTCAGGTGAAACAGAAGAGAGTACGGAGTGATTACTTCAAGCACAGAAAATCCTCTAATTCATGCTGATTAAATTAAGCTATGCTCACATGCTTCCAGGAACTGCTTAGTGGTTCTCCTCAGGTCTTTGTTAATACAGTAAACATGGATAGTAACAATGACTGAGAAGTAAACAGTCACATTAAGGACATGATAACTGTGTTGTGAACTGCAATAAGTAATATCTGTCATTGCAGTATAACATATCTTTGATAACACCATCTAATTTTTTTAACTGCCTATTTTAATAATGGGTGTATTTTACATCTATTGTAAATTGAGGTGGGTCAGAGGTGGGTTTCTTGACAATGTGCATTGCTATAATGAAAAAGCTCCAAAAGGTGTTCCATTCCAGGGGGTATTTACAGTGAGATTACTCTTGGAACAGCCCAGGAAGTGAGCTTTGTCAGAAAACCAGGGACTTGCATATCCCATTTTCTACATTGACAAGATAAAATCTGTAAAAGGGTGCAGGAGGACTTATGCGTATTATGGCATAAAGACAATCAGATGGAGACACAAAGTTTTTCCCTGGAAGAGTCCCACAGCTTGCTAAGTTTTCATGGAATAGTACCAGTTCTGAATAAAGGGAAAGACCAAATACTGTGTGGATTATAAACTCTTTTGAAACTGATCCCTAGCCATGATTTGCCTAAATGTTGTTTTTGCTCTGGTTTTGGCAAGGAAGGTATTTGCCTAAAAATGTCTTTTTTCTGAATCATGCTTGGAAATAGGGCAGTTATCATAGAATTATAGAATAGTTCAGGTAGAAAGGGACTTTAAAGGTCATGTAGTCAGTCTAGCTCCTCTGCAGTAAGCAGAGACATCTCCTACTAGATCAGGTTGCTCCAAGCCCTGTCCACGGCAATCTTGACTGTGTTTCCACAGATGAGACATCCATAACCTCTCTGAGCAACCTGTTCCAGTGTTTTAGCACCCTCCTGGTAAAAAAATATTTTCCTTCTATTTAGACTAAGTCTACACTCTTTTGGTTTAAAACCATCACCTCTTGTCTTATCCCAACAGACTCTACTAAAAAGTCCGTCACCATCATTCTTGTAAGTCCCTTTTAAGTACTGGAAGGCTGTTACACGGTCACCCTGGAGTCTTCTTTCACACTGAACAACTCCAGCTCTGTCAGCCTTTCCTCAAAGGAAAGATGCTCCAGCTCTCTGATCATCTTCGTGGTCTTTCTCTGGACCAGTTCCAAGAGATGTGTCCTTCCTGTGCTGGTACCCCAGAGCTGGGTGCAGGGTTCCAGGTGGGGTCTCACCAGAGCAGGGCAGAGGGGCAGAATCCCCTCCCTCCCCTGCTGCCCACAGGGCTCTGGATGCAGCCCAGGACAGGTTTGGCTCTCTGGGCTGTGACTGCCATGGCTGGGTCATGTCCAGCTCTCACCCACCAGCACCCCCAAATGCTTTTTGCACCGAGCTGCTCTTGATTTGTTAGTTCCCCAGCATACACACATGCACACACACACGCACTTGCCAGGGACAATTACACTTGCCACTGAACTTTTGTACTGTCCTGGCACATCAGAAATGGCAAGTATTGTCACTGCACATAACATTTAAGCCATTATGAAAAAGTATATATTTAGGAATAAATTTTTAATTTACCAACCACTCTATTGATAGAATGATTGTGCTTCTTTCATTTGCTTGCAAGTGAAGTAAAATCAATTTATTGGCACCTGCAGATTGGTGATTTCGCAGGAGAATTTTTAGAAGCCTCCATGATCTATTGCTAGTTTTGAACATTCAGAAACTGAAGTTACAGCAGCCTACTGCATGTCATCTATCCACCTCCTTTCTAGCTGCTCTCAATTATGATGACTTGTCACCATTCACTCCATAATTATATTCTCAAGGTTATTTCTATCTCTGCTCCTGATGTGTCCACAGCACATACATTTACACCTATTCATTTCTGACAACCAAGTCTGCTTTTCTCCAATAATATCTTTAATGTGTGCATTTATCATCTTTTCTGTCCAAAAGATATGGAAGTCTTTGCTTGCACCATATCGCAAAAGCTTCAATTCTCTGTCACAATCAATAATTTCTCAAAAGTCACATTCATAAGTTGCTACAGCAAAAAATTAGGCATTTTACCAGTCAAATCTTTCTACTTCCATGGTGAATTTTTTTTCCAGGCTTTTATAAAGGAAGTCATGGATGGATCAACTGTTCTTCAAAATTTTCCAGTTTCTATTGGACAGGTTCTGATTGGGTAAATTTGATCCCAGGTAAACTGAATTTATGAACAGTCTCTATAGCTAGACCACTAATCATGAAGCTAGCTAAAACACTATTTTTATTAATTGTTATTTTATTTATGGCATACTCAAGAATACCCTGTGTTTTTCATTAGCCTTTTATTGTCTCTCTAATACTTGGTGTACAGCAGATGTGGTTGTGACAGAGTGCTATGTCATCAGCTGAAGGTCGTTTAAAAGAAGTACATTTCAAGCTCAACTTTTCCATTCTGTGAAGTCTTTCTAAGATTATTGTTTTTTTGTCCCTGCCAGGCTACAAGGAAATTTGCAGTTATCTGTAGTTTTAATGGTAGCACATGATTCTTTATATTCACTTAGTATTTTTTCAAATAACAAGGCAGATTTGGGGAAATTCTGAGTGTATGGGACTCCTTAGAGGAAATACTACTGGGGAAATTGGGAAAGTTTGGCAGTATATTTAGCCCAGGGCAGTTTCCTGGAGGCAAAGCAATGAGTCCCTCCCCTTGCCCCATTAAATAAGAAAGGTCCTATGATCTATTGAAAAATGAGAACATGTGTGGTACTAACAAGTTCTGATTAAGAGGCTCATTTGTGGAAAGGATCGATTGTATTTACGATGCTGCTGTTGCTAATTCTTCTAACAGATATCACGTCTGCTGCTTGCAGTAAAGAATGATAGGAAATTTTACAAATTAATATGAACTTGGAATTTACCATTATGGTCAAAGAAAGATGTTTGATGAATTCATGTGCAGCCTCAGAGCTGTGCTGTAGTGACGGGGTCATTTCACGTTGATGGATAGGTTATATGGTGTATTCAGAGGCTTAAAAAAGGGTTGCATTTGTCAAATGCAGGGAAGCATCAAAGTTTGTGGGTATGACTGTGTGAGCAACAGAATCATTATAGTTTGCCTTTGAACAAAGTCAGGAGATTTATTGATCATATAGGTTTATGCACTAGGGGAGCAACTAATGATGATCCAGTCAATGTGTTCTGTGAATGGCTCAAAGGGATAATCATTAAAACACTACACCACTACACCATTTTGGAACCTGGATATGAGACCTGGAATTTCAAACCCTTGCAAAGAGCAATTTGCATTTGAATTTATGAGATAAAATTACTTCTTTGGTTTGTTCTGCTCCAGTCACTTCATCCTTACAATCCTACTTCAGTTAATGCACTATACATTTGCATCCAGATCATGAGCCAGCATGACAATAGCAGCACACTGATAACATAATGATCCAGCAGAAGGGAATACTGAGTATCAGTGGAAGAAAATTTTCCTAAATTTAGGATATGTGGCAGCAGAGAAGCTAAATAAGGTTATTTGAGCCAGTACTTGAGTGTGTGCTTGACAAAGCAGACATTGAATTGATGTCTTAAGAGAGCACAGAATATCAAGTATTGAGTAGACAATGCCAGAAGTAGCCTGGACAAGGCACAAGCAAATAGAGAAATGAGAAAAGTATGGTCTTGAAAAAAATGCTTAGTAATATAAAAACTGGGTTAACAATATACAGATTTTTAGCCAAAAATTCTTCATGATGCAATATAAAAAAGTCCATGATGGTGAAGTGATCAGAGAAGGTGATAGTAATGCCAGTAGAGGGATTACTGCTTGTAAAGTAGACTGGTATGTGTCCACTTAGAATTTCACCAACATCTAATACCACTGAATCTGATTTGAATTTGGCGAGGCAGCTCATGCCTACCCTGTGTAATATGCTCTAACTACATTGTATCAAGCACATAAACACTTCCTTTCTTAAGTACACCTCTGTACTGTGCTTTTTATCTTCCAGACACTACATATTTACACCTAATAATTTATATTTTCAGGCAAGCACTTGCTAAAATTGTAAACTTCTTTTATCTAAATCCTTTAATAAGGCAGAAGAAGACTCTTAACAACCATATGAACATTTAGGTCACTATTTTAGATGCAGTCAGGTTTTGTTTATGAAATGCCATTGACCTATATTTAATCAATAATTTTTCAACCTTCAAGATCTGCTCAGCAGCTACCTCTAACCCAGAAGAAACCTGGAGTGGACTGTATTTTTCATCCATTTCAGTATCATTCAGCTGCCTGGATGCACTCTGTTAGGCATGAATTTTTCAATTTAAATGAAAAAAATACGTTGACATGTCTATCAGATTCTGAATATAGTAAGAACAGAATGTTACTTCTAGGGGAGGAAAGCAATAGATCCTTAAATCCCCTAAGGAAGCTCCTTCATATAGCAAGTACAAAATAACACTAAAAGAAGTACACAAATGCTGACATAATCTACGAGCAAAAAAAAAAACCCCAAAGCCTCTATAGTTTCCTGAATTTAAGCAAAATTGCAGTAGTATTTTTTCTGTCTTAGCAATGCCTTATTTTGGTGTTTGTCTACCTGTTCCTTTTTAAAAGATTCGTCCCTCGACCTGCTGCTGGCTGTGGGAAATGGGAACTCAGGAAAAGGTATGAATGAAATTAAATAGGATGAGCAAAGATGAACACATGTAGTAGAAAATCTGCAGCTGGCTGGGCAGTAGGAGTTTCATTTGAGCAAACCAAAAAATGCAGAGATAGAAGGTGAAATAAATAGCACTGAATTATAAATATCTTAAATATAATTTTTGTGATCTGTAAGTAAAATTTGCCAAATTCAAGATGAACTGGAGAAGCCAAATTCTGAGAACAATATAGTTAAGTGTTCTGTTATATATCTTAAAACAAGTTACACCTACAGTTCTATTTACTTAATATAAAGGCTCCTTTCAGTTTTGATTTTGGCTTGTCATATTTAGCAGCCACTGTAATAATCCTTTCAGAAACTAGCTGAACAGACTTGCAAGAAGATTTTTAAAAACAGAGCATACTATTAAAATTCAAAGTTAAAAGTAAGATTGTTGAGGATTTCTTTTGCCCCCTGTTTACATATGAAGGGGAGTTTCAGGTCAACTGGAGAGCTACATCAAAATATATTGGGAGCTTTTATTTCTGTGTGCATATGTCCTGCTTGCTGTTTTGATGCTGCATGGTTAGTCTTCTTGCTGAGACCTGGGAAGAACATATGTGCTGCAGTCACTAAAGCAGTGAACCTGACAGTATAGAGTTATGAAAGATAAATGAAACAGGCATAAATTATGGAAATGTTTGTTTTCTATTCCATCCCATTAATGCGTTTAAACATAATTTAGATATGGATTTACTTGTATGTGCCTTTTATAATTGCTGAATTTGAAAAATACTTGTATAACCAGAAACAAGTAGGAAAGTCCAAAAACATGTGTCTTTAAGAGTCATCAAAGTCACAAACTGCATAATGCTGCTGAGGAAAATAATTACCAACGTGTGTATGGATGTTGTGGTTTTACCCCAGCCAGCAACCAAATCCCATGCAGCCATTCAATAATTTCTCTCACTGGAATGGGAAAAAGAATTGGAAGGGTAACAGTGAAAAAACTCATGGGTTGAGATAAAGACAGTTTACTAGGCAAAGCAAAAGCCTCACACACAAGCAAAGAAAACCAAGGAATCCATTTACCATTTCCTATGGGCAGGTGTACAGCCATCCCTAAGAAGGCAAGGCTTCATCACGTGTATTTGGGAAGTACAAACACCATCACTCAAAATGTCCCCCCCCCTTTCCTATTCTTCCCCCAGCTTTAAATACTGAGGATGACACTGCGTGGAAAATCCCTTTGGTCAGTTGGGGCCAGCTGCTCCAGCTGTATCCCTTCCCAACACCTTGTGCCCCTCCAGCCTCCTCGCAGAAGGTACCTTGATGCTGTGTAAGGGCTGCTCGACAATAACAAAAACATCTCTAAAAATATATAAGGAATAAAGCAGTTGAAAGAGTTCAGTGTTTGATCATCTATTTGAAAAAAGCTTAAACATGTTTTCATGCTGGTTGTATCAACTGTTTTTGCTTGGGGTTGGTTTGTTTGTTTGTCTGGGTTTTTAATAAGTTGTCTATTGCAGATGGGCCCAGATCCAAATGACACCACCTCTGCTCCATCCTGAATTGTGTGTATCAGGTTGCAGATACCAATCTGAATGTCATGAGCTGGAGCAGGGTGGAGTGTAGCTTGTCTCAAGATATGATTCCCTCATTCTCTGAACTTGGAATTGTCATGAATTTGACAGGTACAAGCTAACTAATTTTTGCCTAGTCCTTGAATAAATTGGAAAATGTAGACTGTCCTGTTAGAAGGAGTGACTATCCTTTTATGTCTATGTCGCTGAAGCTGTAAGATGGTCCTTAGCTGCCTGTGGCTTTCTAAATTTGAGTTTCTTTTGTTGCTAGTGTTATTCACTGGGAAAGAATGTGGCCCCATTTCCAGTGAGAGAGGGTACGAAATGTTAAAAAATAGAAGCAATAGGTGGATTTTAAAGGCACTAAAAAAAACCCCAAAGAGGTCAGAATTTACAGCAAAGTAAAAGAAGGCCTTCCCCATTCAGCAACACCAAAATAGCTATCTGTTAATTTCCTATCTAAATAATTAGATTCTATCATGTGACAGTTACAAAGAAGCACATAATGAAGAATTTTCTTGAAAAATGGTAGTCTACACAGCTGTTTTTAAATGCACATCACTTGCTGCTCCCTTCCCCCATCTCCTTGGCTTCTTGTTTCAGCACAAGACATCTGGCATACAAGTTATTCAAGTTCAGAAACTAGTTACTGAAATCTAATTAATAAATGAGTGCTGGTGGGTTTAGACCATAACAAGTTCCCTAATTTCTTTTTACAAGCAGTTGGAGTAATCCACAGATGTTTGTGACAGATGTCAAGCACAAGGATTGCTGTAACTAGCAGCTTTTGTGTGACAAATGGTAAGTGAGGAAAACTGACGCTAAGCAGGATACCTGAAAGATATTTACATATTGTAGAATTTTGAAGCCACTGAGTTGTGGTATCAGAAAATTTTAAAAAATATTCATGTCTCAATAGGACATGTTTTGTATATATCTGCACTTGAGAATAAAGCCTCTATGAAACTATTTTGCGAAAGAAATAAAATAGATTTTTATATTGTTTGAATCTTGTATAATTGAAGGTCAGTCACTGTGAGGAAAACAGCTTTGTAAATCACTTGTGATTGGGAAGCAATTAACTTCTGGTAAGTGAATTGTATAGGCAATGGAGTACAGTCTGCCTAGACAGGTAAAAGCATTTTTTCATTAGAATAACATTAATAAATGATTGAAACTTTCCTAAGATTCAGGCCTGTACTTAATATTAGATCTACTTAGAAATTCCATCCTGCAACAAGGTACAATATTTTAACATTTAAAATTTCTGAATCAGAGCAAACAAGACATCTTGAAATTTCCAGGAGAATGAAAGTTCTGATTTTTATTTAGAATCACTGAAGACTTTTAATGATTTTTTCCCAGAATTTAGTAAGGTGAAATGGACTGATAACTTAATATCACAAAACCCATAAAATACAAAAAAATACATAAACTAAATTTTACTTCTAACATAGTTGAAAGAAAATAATAACTGATAGCTTTTTTCCCCTTTTCTTTCAAATTGACATTTTTAATGGCTCATTTCCAAGTGTTTGTTTCTGCATCTCAGTATGATGTGGCCACATTAAGTAAACTTGGGAATTAATGTATTTGAGGAAATGCATCTCTTTTGCTCTAAGGAAAATATTTACTTTAGGAGATACAGAGTACCTTAAAGTGATAAAATCCTAATATGAACAAGCTGGTTTGTAGTTATTACATGCTATCTTGATGAATGTAAACAGGTAGGAGCATAAGATTATTTTAACCATCAAATACATATTATGAGATATTGTTTTAACTAAATGAAACAAACTTCTTTTCCTTTCTGCTTCTGCCCTAGTTTTTCCTTAGTAGAGACAAAGTCCAACATGGAATTGTTTGGATTCAGTTGCTATCACTTATGCTAGGGATTTGGCTCTTAGTAAGATATCCCAGGATAAGCTCAGCTGCCCAAGAACATAAAATGCTGAAGGGTGACTGCAATTTTTTGAATTATGTTAGTTCTGTCTTAATGTAGAATATTTTAACCCAGTTCAAAATCAGTGACATTTCTCTGCAACTGTGCCTGTCCTCTTAACAACTGCCTGAAGGCAGATATCTTGCAGATTGGAAACCTGGAGATTTTCTGTCCTGGGGCAGTTTTGTCCTTACAACTCTGACTTTACAAATGAATGGAGGCCATTAATGACACTGTTCCATGGAAATGTCCTCTATCTTAATCAGCAGACAATAATTATTTTGTAAAAAACAGTAAGTAAACTTTCACGTCTTGGTCAAATTCCAGTTTAGATAACAGCACCCTGCTGACAGAGTTCCTACCATTCCAGAAGAACAGTAACTACCTATTAACCTACCCTGTTATTGCATGGCATAGTTAAGCAGCTGATGCATTTTGTTTGCTGTAGACATATTAAGTGAATCCCCCATGATTTTGTTGTTCTTGTTTTTTTTTAACAAAACGTTTTAGGAATGGTAGAGGTTGCTGAAGTGTCAACCATTATTCATCTTTTTCCTGTAAAGTCTAATTCCTGCAGTGATATACATGAAATCTGTTTTTTAAAAAATAATACAGAAATGCAATTTTACTGCTAATCTTGTTCTTAGGCCACTTAAATATGTGGATCTCTAAGATATCTGATATAAAATTTACCATAGCATAGGATCAATGCAGTTTTTAAAAATAGAGAAAGTGATATTCAACAGATAAAAACATGACAGTTACAATGAAAGTCAGCTTACTACTTTTTATCATCTGCCAAGGTGGCATATTAAGGATTGTTTGTTCTCCATTTCTGCAGTTTAAACAGATTAGGGTGGGTTTTTGGTATCTATTGAATTTGACATATCAGATTGATAAAAACAGCAGAGCAGAGAACATCCAATACAGGAATCAGATTCACCACAAATCAAATCTGAAGTGTGAGCTTATTCCAAATTCAGAAGGTCCTTGTAGCAGTGAGGATTCTGTCAGCTATATAAGCATGACCTCATTCTATGCCTGCAGAGAAAATACAATTAAGTATAATCCTTCAGTTCTTGGATAATAGCATTTATTGTCATTATGGCTCTGCATCTCCTTTCCTAAAACACAAGCATCTTTATAGTTCATATATTTTGGAGATGTTTAGCATAGCAGGTATAATGAGCAAATTTTATTTCTGTTCTGCAATATATCTGGAGTACCTCATTAAAGTACAGGTACTTTAAATGGAGACTAGTAATATGCTGCTTTAGAATGCGTTTAAACAAGAATTTGAAAATTTGCAACTATTAACCTTCAGTGGTAACATTATAAACTCCTTTGATAGTTTACTGATGGATAGGTGAACCAAAGTACTGATTTGTTAAATGACTTCTTTAGTGTTCATTAGTGGTAATGCTGGAAGAGGTGTGACCTGTTTACTTAAAAATGCAATCCTATTGATATCAGCAGAATTTTTGAGATTGTCTTCAGTGGGGCAAGAAGTGCCTTAATGATATAGATTTCTGCTGCTTCTAAGTACTGTTTCTTCCTGTTTAAAATAATGCTGAAGTAGAACCCTGTATAGAGGGAATTGAGGTATTATTTTAATATAGATATAATAAATCTGCACTATTTGGAATTAAAAAATGAATGTGTGAAATAACTAACATTACTGCAGTGATATCAGCCTTTTCCTTCAGTTACCTATGCAATCAATTGCTATATGGAACAGAAGATCAGTACCCTGCAAGTATAGAAGCCAGATAGGGAGTTTCTTAATGGAGATAAAACACCAACATTCACTATGCATTTGACTTAAATCTAGAGATGGGTGGAGGAGAAGAGTCGGGTGTGTGAGTTACCCTGTGCACATTTCTTTTTATAAAACTTCTCACCCCTCCTTTTTTTTTTTTTTTTTTTTTTCCTTAAGGTATTAAATTTCTACTTTGGAAATCACATTCTGGCAGAGTTGTCTTTTGTAAGAACACAAAGTCTAAGATCATGGACAAAGTAATATTAACAGGAGACAGAGACATTCCAAGAAGCCAAGTTAAACATCTTAAATCAGCATTAAGGTAAACTGATTTAAAAAAAATAGGGAGAGATAGCTAACACTCTTTAGTTTCTGCAATGGTAAATGAAACCTAAAGCTGGCAATGGAATATGGAAGGCTCCTTAGGAAGAGAGTTATAGCACGGAGGGACTGGATGAATTTTTATGAAAATGGTTTCTGCAGGAACTAGATGAGGGCTATTTTCATGTCTCCTTTCTGAAGGAAGGGAAAACCTATGATAGTTTGGGGCTTTGATTACATATATTATTGGTCCATAGTAAAGTTCTGAATAATGACAAAAACTATACCTTAAGCTCCTGGAAAGACAACTTATTTCAGATTTACTGCAGCAGGCATTCATTTTTAATGCACACTTATTCCTCAGGCCTTTTCCTACAGTATTTACTATTGAATATTCAACATGTTACTGTAAGTAATAACAAGTTTTTAAAACTGGCAAAGTTAAACATGTCTTTCTTGCCACACCAGTACATTCTTCAAGCCAAAAGTTTAGCTGCAAATTGTTCTTTCAAGTAAAACCTATTTTTTTTTTTAAACTATAGACATTTTGAATAAGAAAAAAGGAAATCAGCATTTGCTGAGTAGACATGGGCTGTATATAACCAGAAACATTATAAGGGACTGACATTTCCTTGTTCTATGGCTCCACTCTGGTAATATTACTACTTTAATGTGATTTCTAACAAAAGCAAAAACATACGAAAGTATTTTTACTTTAGGAAGGCAGCACTGAAGAAACTAAAATGGAAAATCTGTTGTTAAAGTATTCAGTGAAGACCAGACTAAACACTTTAGCCAAACAGCACAGATTACATGCTGTATGTTCAAGCCACTCCAAGTAAAAACAAGCCAAGTGTAGACATAAGGAGAGGCAGAAGAATGAAAAAAAAATCCCACAACCCAAACCAAGAACATATATAATAGGTGATTATGGTGTTGTTTGAAAAACTTGCATGAAAATTCGAAAAAAGGACACAAATACTTGAGTCTCTGTTACAGTGATTATAATTTTCTAATTAAAAATCCTTCCTATTTAAATCAAATCCCTCCTATTTACAGTGTTAACTGTGGTAGTGAGAAATCTGCCAATGCCCGAATTAGTCTGGTATTTTCATGGTGTCAAATACTGTAGTACGTACAACTGGCAAAGAACAACATAGTTTCATGCATCAAGTGCCAGCAACAGCACCCCTCTAGCAGTGCACTTTAATGGAGGCTATCAGACTAGAGCATACTGAAAACCTCTCTTCCTTTTTTTGGCAACCTTAAAAATATAAAGACACAGTCATTACACTGGAATTTACATGACCTATTTTTCCAAACGTATGATTAACACATTACCAGCATCACACCCTTAAAGAAAAACGATTTTGTTTCTGATACTTGTCCAGACACTGAAGTAAGGAAACAGGTTCTGGTACATGCATGAAACTGTCACTTGACACCACACGCACTCACAAATTCCAATCAAGGCAAATTTTCCTCCAGATTTTTGACATGTACAATGGCAGTGTATTGAATAATTATTTCTTTTGCTTTTGTGACTCATGGCAAGAGACAGCTTTTTTGAGGTTTATGAGCACATCTTCTGGATGACTATGTATAAACTTTATGTATTGTATTAGAAGTATAAATGTTTGTCCTTGTTTATTTATAAATATTGCACACTATATAGCGACAAGATAAGTACTGAAATGGCAAAGTCAAAGGCAAACTTGAAATGCCTAAATCAATTTATTTCCTAAAACATTAAATGTTTTGAATATGAATTCCAAATTTTCTTACATTATTTTTATTGTGGAATATATACATTGAGAAATCCTACATAAAAAGCCTATTTTTCATTTCTGCTGCTATGCTACCAAATAGCCAGCACTTTAGGATTGTGATCCCTACAAGCTCTAGACAAATTACCCCAAGCAGCCTTCTGCAGTTTTCACAGGACAACTGTGTTGAGCTACCCATGTGTACAATGTTCACCCTAAAACCAAGTATTATTTTTGCACTTGCTTATTCATTATTTGTATTAAAATTAAAAGTTACATCCATGATGGAAACATTTGGGTCCTGGCGGCAGAAGGATGCTCTCCAGCAGGTCATTAAGGAAGCAGAAGTGGCAGTACCTGTGATTGAGACACAAAGCTGGCTGTGACTTCTTGGTATTTTTTGTGAAGCATCTAAGACTAGGTGCTAAAAAAACCAGACCTTTATTAATCTTCTGAAGGCCACATCTTCCATTGTTTCCCTCTTTGAAGGAAAATGAAGGACAAATGAGGCTCAGGGATGTCACCTCCTTTGAATGGGATGGATCACACCATGAGGGATCTGTGGGTTGGGAGACAACCTTACTCCCCTTGTGGAGGACCAGGCGTGAGCACATAAGCATGTTTTGTCTCCAACATTCTGACTGTTGTGACAGGAAAGTTGTGAGTGTAAAAGAGGGTCCTGTGGAGGTGGGGCAGTGCTGCATGGAGCCAACTTTCTTTTCTGCCTTGAGGCTCATGCTCAGCGTGCCTGCATCAAGACAGGGGTTGATTCCCCCCCTACAGGGCACCTCAGTACAAGGGGCTCCGGGATCCCCATAGACCTCTAAAGGGCTTAGTATTGCACACATGAACAAAGTAGTGCAAAAATCTGTTTCACATAACACGTGTGCACCAGATAAAGTGTAAAAGAAAGTGGATTGGTTTGTCTCTTCCTCCTCTCTTACCCCCAATCTAGACCACTAGGGAACCTGAAATCTTGTTAGGATTGGGAGCGTAATAAATTGTGAGTTTGTTAGCCAACACTTCCAAGACCTGACGTTTGTTGTGGGAGTCGGGAGCTTGTTGAAGTTTGTTGTAAAAGTTAAGGGCTTGTTAGCCAACTTTTGAGACTAAATAGTGGGCTATTTGCTGGAGTTAAGATGATACAATAAGAGATTCCTGACACAAGGTGTACTTGTTCAGTTTGATGAGAAGTTATAAAGAACATCAAGCATTCTACCAAGTGGGTAGTGACACCCCTTCGAAGAGAAAATGCTTCTCCCCTTTCATGGGAGCATCCTGTTTCTGTTCCCTAGGAAGATCACAGCAGGACACCTCCAGCAAATGTCCTCCTGAGGCACCTCCAGATGGGAGGTGGCTGCATGCAGATGGCAGGGAGGTATCTCAAGACAATGGGGCACAGCAATCCATCTCCTGAGAACTGGATGTACAAGCATGAAGTAGTAGAGACCCTGGTTATTACCTTGCTAGGACAGGCTGGGAAACAGAGCTGACAAGGATGCCTATGGCAATGTAATGAAGTCCTAGTCTCAGACATCAGTAATGGATAAACTTCATGTGTAATTTTCCAACTATATTTTAAAGCCCATTTGGTGAGTGTGAAATTTCTCTCATATCAACGAACTTCTATAAAAACGACAGAAAAGTTTTACCAGTAAAATCTTTTCATCTTGAGTGTTTTTTAGCTTTTGTTTGTTTGCGGTTTTTGTTTGTTTTTAAATAATTTTATTTTAAGAGCTCTGCCCCTAAAACCCTTTTGCACCTTGTGTATCAACTTGTGTTGATAAATTCAAAACTCTTGTTCACTTCGTTCCTTTCATGGTGACTTCACAGCAATTCTAATTTAGGGCTATTTATTATCATCTCAGTCCATCAAGAGCACATCTCTTTTCTTTCATCTTTCCATAACCTTCCACTGTCCATTGCCATCAAATGT
This sequence comes from Polioptila caerulea, assembly GCA_013397295.1. Classification (NCBI taxonomy): domain Eukaryota; kingdom Metazoa; phylum Chordata; class Aves; order Passeriformes; family Certhiidae; genus Polioptila; species Polioptila caerulea. The sequence goes on from VYXF01000345.1 coordinate 635,175, forward strand.
CGGCTGCTGCTTGTAAATAACAAAGCCCTCTCCTCCTAGTCAGCTGCTGCTCTGTTCTGTTGCAGCTCGTAATTTCCACAGCAATCACTGATGCCAGATCCCACCAGACACTCCTCAGCTTCCTTAATAACTCTCATTCTCGTCTGCCGTCTCCATGCCATTTCTCCTTCAGTATGAGCCTGCAGACCCACGGCATCATTCCAGACTCTGGGACCTGGCTCTCCTCAACGTTAAAAATTGCTTAGTAAAACTGGGCAGCAGCAGCAGAAACGAAACACTCACGCTTTTGGTTACAAGTGTGAAACCTGTGACTACACGGCTGAGAGATGTCACCTTGCCAGCTGTGGGCAGTCCCCCGCCGTTCCGGACCTCACCCCCGTACCGTACCCAGCAGCGCGGCTCCCATCGCGCAGCTCTGCCTCCCGCCCACGCTGGTTTCGCAGCCGGCTCGCGGGGCGGAGCTGCGCTCAGCCCTCA
>VYXF01000345.1:635990-674826 GCA_013397295.1 Polioptila caerulea
CGGCGTCACTGCAGAGGAGTTGCCTGCGGGTGGGAGGGGAGGCGGCGGGGAGGGGACGGCGCAGCTTGACCGCCCGCCCTCCTGCCTTCCGCGGGCCCTGGGCGGGGGTCGTCGCTGGCGAGTAAGCGGCCGGGCAGTGTGGTCGCGGGCCGGCCCCTCCGCCGCCGGCCGGGGGCGGCCGCTCGGGCCTGCTCTCCCCGCGGCCTTCCCGTGGTCTCGCCCTGCCCGCCGCTGTGGTGAGCGCCGCGGTGCCGGCGGCCTGCCCCGTCCGCCCGCGGCGCCCCTTGGCCCGTCACCGAATTGCCCGGCGGAATGCCGACTCCTGCCCTGCCTGCAGCTGTGGCCGCTGAAGGAAGGATCAGGGCTAGCGAGTGGGATCAGGAAAGGCTTCGGCCGCCTGCCTCGCAGGAAGCAGTGCGGAGTGCTCGTGAACTTCAGCTCGCTAAGAATAGAGCCCACGAGATAAATTCCACCCGTTCAAAATGAAATCAAAATATTCTAAGTACTCTCAGGGCTTGTTCGTTCATAACAGTCGAGAACTGCTGAAATGTGTTTATCATGGGGTTGGTTGTGATCTCTGTAGCACAGTATCCCTTCTTGATTTGGACAGGGTTTGCAGTTTTGCTGATAAGGTCACCGGGGCTTTGGAGGAGCCTGGCTTCAAAAGTGAGGAAAAAAGTATATATTTACGAGTACTTTTCTTAACTCCTGTACTGAAAGACTAAGGACAGTGTGACTGTCAAGAGACCCTTAAATGCTATTTTATATAGTGCCTTCACAATGTTTAGTCTGCATCTTAGTCTTGCAGGAGAACCTTACATTGAAAAGTTGAGAACAACTCCTATAGAACTTAAGCAGAAGAACTCCAAAGATTTAGCTAACCCATCTCTACTTGTGATTTGAGAGCCAAAGGCTGAAATATAAATGGAGAAAATTACAGAGAGGTAGAAAAAGTTAAGCATGGTATATATTTGTAAGGTGGAAAGTTTGAACCCTCATTCTTCCTGGCATAGTCACCCTGACTGGGACAGGGCTTGCTTGTGTCACATGGTTGCAGCACGTGTTTGCAGTTTGGGTTCCTGTAGACTGTGTGAAGAGCTGGTAAGGGAAATTTACCAGCATCAAAGCACATACTAAAATCCTGTATTTTATTTTTCAATAGACTTTTTCTTACTGTCTCTTGGTTTTTGTTTTGTTTTAGCTGTGGAGTTGCCCTCTATTTTCTTGTTGCCTTGTTTATACTTTATTTAAAAATAAACCTCTTCCTCTGTTGCATTAACATTAATACATTTCGTCTGGGGAAAGCACTGATCAGAGAGAATATAAAAATGTTACATTAGGGGCTTTGGGGGGTTTTAGGTCCGAGGTGTTGGTGCAGTTTCTTGTCTTTCACTCCTCCCTGTGTATTGATCTGTAATCTATGCTGAGTGGCTGACATAGTCAAATTATTATTTCAGGAATGTTTATAGAGCTAAATTCACATGCAGAAGAACTCCATTAAAAATAATAATCCTTGAGTTTTAAGAAGCTGCTGCCTTAGTGTTTCTCACAGAGGCTCTGCTACTATAAAAATGCCAGTAGGGCATTAATTAGCTGTCAGTTATACTGCCTGTCAGAATTGAGTAAGGCTGAGTTTTGAATAGTCTCTGGAATCGTGGTGTGGGCAAGCTGCAGCTCCAGGACTGCCGGAGTTCTCTTTCCTCTTTCCACATAGCTCTTTGTGATTTGTAGAGTCAAGTTAGAACAAAATCTTAAGCAGTAGTACTAATGTCAGGTGTGGAATTGCAGATGCACCAACATTACCAAGTTTCATCTTTGTTTTGGCCTGCGGCATTGCTTTGGAGTCTGAGCATGGGTCACAGTTACCCAGCGGGGCTGTGTGGAGTCTGCACTGGGGACAGCCCAGGTAGCCCAAGAGCTCTGCATCCTGGAATGTCTCCCCTCAAAGCCAGATTTGCCGTGGGAAATCCTTTCTTCAGCTTGCTTTAGAGGGCTGTGAGCTGTGTGGGAGAAGGACATAGTAGGGAAGTTATAAAAGAATAAAATATCTCTAAACTCCCCTAGAGGTGGAAAGACATTGTGCAGATACTTTTACTGTTTTCTGAAAAAAGCCCACAAACTCAAAACAAACCCACAAGCGACAACCTTCTCCACCTAAACAAGGAGAACAACTGGTTGGTTTTTTTTCTTCCTAGTTTGCTGTGCTGCATATCTGCACTCTTCATAATACTAAGGCCACTTGCGTATTTTTTTCCAAAATCCAAGCTTTGTCCTTCAGTGCACAGCAAAAGGAAGGTGACTACAAAAGTAGTTCCTTTCAAGCAGACCTGGTGGTGGAGGACACACTCACTGGTGGCTTTCCTTCTCCCACATCACTGCTTTAAACATGTATATCCAGCAGATTTGCCTGTCCCTTTCTGGGAGCTCTATGGAAGGGCTCTAGCAAGAGCAGCTTTGTGGCTTGAAAGGAAACTGCACGAGGTGGAGTTTGATAGCTTCTGTCGCCTGTCAAACACTAGGTCACTGCCACTGCAGGTTAACTTCATGACATGGCATGTGCAGAAGAGCTTTTGAGTCCTTCCTAGAAAACAGGGCTCTGTTCTTCCTGCAGCTTGTGTTTGCTTTATAAGCATCTACTTCAGATGAGTTTGTGGTGGTTTTGTACTCGTGAACTGTGTGCGTAGTTGGATGAAGTTTTTGTTTTGTACTCAAAGGAATACTTATTTTTTGCAGCAGCTTCAAAAGAATCTGTCTGACCGGGGCCAGACTTAAAAAGCACAAAAGTGGGAAAAAATCCTAGCAGGACAGATAGCATAAAGCAAGTGTATGCAAGGTAATTAGGAATGAGACCTATTTGTCAGTGTCTTGCACTTTGACAGAACTTGACATGAAAAAGGAGAACCTTTGTTAAAACTGTTGAACAAGACCTTGGAACAACCAGTGGGAATAACACAGAGTGGAAGAAGGAAAGAGTAGAAAAGATCCTTGAAGTGTTTTCAGAAGCACTGTCCTTATCTGGGTGTGGCCTGTTCCGTTGCTGACTGCTGGCAGAAATGGAAGAATGTGAAAGGCTCCCAAACCATCTCCTTTGCTATTCCTACATTTACCGAGAAGAATCTGCTGGAAGGCATTTCCTGTTTTTTTTTCTTCCCTCTTATCTTCTGATTTTCAGAGGGGGGACTCAAACATTGTCCAAAAAGGAAAAGCTTCTTATTTTAGAAATACTAGAAAATAAAATGAATTGGTGTCAATTTGATTTCATTGGCTGCTTTTCCTCTTGTGCTTGTATTTAAATACTTAATTGTTTTTCTCCATTCAGGAAACCTCAAAGTGCAAACCAACAAATGTGGAAACAACCTTTGTTGTAAGGTTGTTCTGTAAAATCATTGAATGGCTTTTCACCTTTTCCTGATATGGTTTTTCTGAAGCCACTTTGTTGAGATGAATTTTAAAAAATGTCTGCAACATGTCCTTTATTTTGTAAATTTGGATTCTCATTATCAAGTTCTTTCTTAAGTGAAGGGCTTTGAGTGTTTTGATAGCCATTTTTAATTCTTTGGAGCAGTGGAATGAGGTTAGATGTAAAATGTGAGATAGGTATCTTCATTTCTTGTGAAGAATATTTAGGCCGTCAACTTATCATGTTAGGAGTGTGACAGAATAGTTGTTCCAAATTCCTTACCTAACTTAGGTATACAGGTTCACTTCGGTTTTGGTGTTTTTTTGTGTGTTTGGGGTTGTTTTTGGTGGTGTTGTTTATTTTGTTTGGTGGTTTTATTGCTGTTTAGATTTTTTTTTAAAGTTTGTTTGGTAGCCTCACCAGACTTGTGAGGAGTGATCTCTAGGCTAATTATGTTCACTGGAATTAAGTCAGACTTTGAGTAGACCTAACATCTTCGGTATGTACACGATGGATTAGGACTTGGCTTTGATGAACTGAATTGCAGTTCTTTAGCATCAGTAGGATTTTACAAATAAGCTATGGAAGTAACATGATCTTATTTTGTTGTGCCAGGTTTTCTTTGCCTCATTTCCCACATGATGGAATTAATCTAGTCTTCAGCATGGATATGTAGACCTTTTCAAGATGGTTAAGAACTGTGGCAAAGAACCAAGTGGAATGGCAAGTGAGGAAACTTACATTTATTTCTAACTAATTCTTCTGCTATGTTATTTCTTTACCTGATATAAGTTAGGTTTTTTAGATAAGAAATAATCTAAAAACTGAAATCAGATAGAGGTTCTTACCCTTATGAAAACTTAGAATTGAGCTCAGCTTGTGTTAGGTACTTATTTAAGATATTAGCTATGCTTAATCTACTCAAACCTATTAAGGGTAGTGTTCAATGTTAAAACTGCTTAAAGTGAGCAAAACACCAATTTTAATTTGTATTCCGATTATTCCTTTGTCAGGAGGAAGCAGCCACTTCTGCTGATATCTGATTTGTATATTAGAAAGTATGGTTTCCTGACAGAAGAGTGTGTTACAGTTTTTAACAGCAGATCGTTATTGAATGTGCCATCGGTGGTTTTGGAAAGATGAGAAAGGACCCACTGTGGGGCAACTCAGTGAAGCTAAAGATGTAAGTTCTGTGCTCTTGCTGTTTTATGAATTACAAATAGAGATCTTTTCCACTCCCAGATGGTAAGTATATATATGTGTGTTTGTTTTTTTTTTAAAAAAAAAGCTAGAAGGTTCACGTGGACATTACATGATAAATATTATATATAGTTTGAAATTAAGAAATTGTTCAAAAACCCCAAAAGCAAACCAAACTAAAAAGCTGACACCACCACCACCCAACCAAAACTAAACCAACCTCTTTTATTTGTATGGAGTTAACTGCCTTAAAGTATTCAGAGAAATTTAAAAATAAACATGAATTGGGCAGCTTTGTTCATATTGTTTGACTTTTGCGTTGTATCAAGGCTAGAGACTTCCTCTGTCCTTAAAAAATGAGAAGTAATACTGATAAATTATTTGCCATTTGGTCACAGCTAAACCAGAAGTGTCTTATGCTGCTTAATGCTTTTAGTGAACACTCAGTAGTAGTTAGAATATTTCTCTGGCCGGTTTGCTTAAAAAATAAGGCCTTGTAATGACTGAAAGACTGTATTTACTGCTGATGGTTTCCTAATGTAATCTCTTTGATTTAAAGAGTCTTGTGTCAATACTTTTGGTGTCAACTATAACTCAATTAGAAAGTAGTTTAGTATTTTTCTTCCTCTATTCTGTGTGTTCTGCCTGCTCTTGAATACTACCTGTTTTCTTTCTTTCCTGTACTTCAGTTAAGTGTAATAGGACTTGCAGTCAGAGCACGTTGTGCAGCAGCATGTCCTTACAGGATTGATCATTATAAGAGAGCTGGATTCAAATACTGACAGCACTTGAAGGGTTCTGCTTAAAGTCTATTGCTGCCCAGTAATGTCAAGGTGCATGAATAACTTTATCTCTTGCAGGATCTTTCCTTTGTCACTGAGCCTCTTTTACTAAGGAACAATCACATTTTTTAGCACTGTCAATGTTGTTTAAATTAGGACAACCTTTTCTACTGGCTAGAGGATGAATCAATTAGATACAGAATTTTAAAAAACAAGACTACTGTAACTTTTTTTTTTAATTGTTGAATACTTCTTCATGACAGTAAAGAATGTTGTAAGGATGGCTAATCAGAGAGGTGAACTAAAAAAAGTGTGATGAAAAAAACAGCTGCAATTATCCCAGCTCAGTCTGGCCAACTAGCATTTTCCACTGTGTTTCTCCTTTATTTTTGGAAGTCTGCTTCTTCCTTTTCCTGTGTATTATTTACCTTGTCATTAATTTCAGACCTCCTTGACCTTTTATTATTTCAGACATCCATCTCATTTGTCTGTCTAAAGTCTGTATACACATGATAGAAACTCCTGGGATCCTAAAGTTGTCTTTTTGCTTTCATAAGTTTCTCTGACTTGAGAACCTAACAGTCAACATTCTGATAAATGTTCCATGTCTTGATTGTTGGAAGAGATTGATAGAGGATAATGGAGAAGTGCTGTTTGAGTCTGGTACTAATCTGACCTAATTGTCATTTGTGTGCCAGTGAACCAGGGAGGGAAGGACTAAGTGAAAATGGAAGTGCTGCCATTGATTTATCTGCACATGTTGAATTGATCATCACTGGCAAAATACCTGTTTTATATAAAAACAGGTATTTTATGGCCTACTCAGTAATTTTTATTGGTAAATAGGGACCCTTACTGTAATTAACTTCAGATTTCTGAGCCTTACTAAGATTTGCTAGTCTTCTGAATAATCATTTGTAAATATGTAAATTAGTTTATTATGATAATCACAAGAACTCAACAGAGCCTTGATACTGATATAAAGAAAAAAAAGGGAGACCATGCCATACTCCATGCTTGTATTTCAGTTAATGCTTTCCTTTTCCATACAAGATTAATGCAGTAATTGCAGTTATTTTGGATGCTGTAATGTTTTAACTAGATGTGTTCAAAGGTTTCATGGCGTAAGTGTGGGGAGTGGACAGAAGCCTCTTCTTGCTTATGGTTTATACAGTTGTAAAATGTTTCTAGCAATTAAAAAAAAACTCCACACAGGCTGAGGCACTTCTGGATCTCACTTGGTTCAACCCAGCAATCAAATCAAGCGGGTGTGCCTGAAGCACATTACCCGAGCCCTGAAACAGCCTGGCCCAAACAGGGCTCTTCCATCAGCTTTTGAGAATATGTGAGGTTGTAGACTCCACAGCCTCTCTGCCTGTGTTTGAACACTGAAGAATTCCTGTTTATTCTTAGAATATTTTGGGTGGGAGAAGTCATGAAAGACTTTGGAAAGATTTGGTAACATCTGTTACGTCTTCCAGTATTTTGTAAGAGGAGTAGTTTCTGAATGTTAACAGAATATAGACGTTCCATAATGTTAACTGGTCCTCAGTAGCAGAGGAATATTTGTGAACTGGCTGCCTGGCAATGAAACTTTACTCTTCTGAATTTCTCTTTTAAGCTACATTTTATTTGTTCTCTCTTCCAGACGCAGATGCAGTGTCTAGTTAACTGGAAAATAAGGTTGCTTTAGCTGTCAGCCATTTGAAAAGAAGAAAGGCAGACATCTAGAAAATGCTTTCCTATATGCTTATGCATTTTTTTGATCTTTTAGCTATTTAAATAGAAGACATGGAAATGTGATTGTGTATTTTATTAAAATTTTTCTGCATTTTTTGTTTTGTTTGTTGGTTGGTTTTTTATTTGTTTGTTTTTTTAATTCCAGGTCTGCAATTTCTGTTTGGTCTATCCCAGTTAGGAAAACTTTTTTTGTGATTTTTAAGCTTGATGCTGTCAGCCCCATGTGAACAAACGAGAACAAGAAGCACGCTGGGTATTAGAAAAAAAAATGCCACGGAAGAGGAAAACTGGTGGGAGTCCTTCTCAGAAGAATGGAAATTCTGACAGAACTGCTGTTGCTGTATCCCAGGGGGACCCAAGCCACTTAGGGGCACAAGCAATGCATTATGTCAATAAGGAAGAGCTCCTCAACAGCATGTCAGAGATGTTTTCTGACCTAGATCCTAGTGTGGTTTATATGGTTCTGTCTGAATGTGATTTTAAAGGTAAATAATATACAGCTGGCACTACAGTTTTGTTTCATGTACAGATAGCTCTTAACTCGTACAACTCCAGGAAAGTTGATGTGGGTGTTGCAATCATATTTGTGAGTTTAACGTTTCATAAGTAGGTGAGTAATAGTATTTTGAAATTTTACAACCATGTAAGATTTCTCCAAGTTCAACAAGGTTTCTGTGAGGCTGGTATATGGAACACTATACTCCATAAATGAAGATATTCTTTAGAGTGGATTGTTCTGTGACACAGAGCAGGCAGTGGTGGAGTTGTGAGGAGAATCTGTTTTTTCCATTCGGTTTCTGTGCCATATCTGCAAGATGCCTAAGCTGTTTCTGCAGGAGGGGTATTTTATGTTCTAGATCAACATTTTTTGATGATATGCCATATGTGGTCCTGGCAGCATTTGCTTTTCCATAATACTTGAACTGAGCTTTTGTTTTACATTCATTTTGCATTATTGTCTTCTTGTGTCCCCTGAGGATTAATTTCTGCAGGATAAATTTTGTTTCCTGTGTTCAGTTCTCTGCAGCCTTGCTGGAACTAAAGCCAGGAACTAGTTTCTTTCCCTGCATTATCCTGCATTATCCCGCATTCTGCCGACCTACATACCCAACTCTTCTGGCAGACTCTTTTCATATTTATGCCCAGTCCCTCCCATTCTTTTGTGGGTTTAAAATTCCTCTATATGCAAGGTCATTTGTTTATGATAAAAGTACCACAGGAGGTGCTGGATAGCAATGTCTGAGGAGTTACTTGTCAAGGGAATAAATCATATATGGAGCATTTGAATCAATTTGTATTCATATGATCAGATGTGGTTAACTGAGATTATTGTAAGAATATGTGCAAAGAAAGCAAATTTTGGCATTTTTTAATATGTATGAAAGGTAGGTAACCATTAAAAAGACTGTTTTTATTACCTAAATTGTACAAAGTTTAAAACTTAAGAACAAATGTGAGAATGCTGTTATAATTGTTCATTTTAAAATCGAATTTGATGGAATTACTGATTCATGCTTTGAACTCTTAATATAATTCACCATCATAATAACTTTCATCTAAAGCTTATTGGAGAATGCAATAACATGTAGAGTTCATAGCCTTGTACTGTTAACAGTAGTTTAAATATGGAAAGGTTAGCATATTTGAGTGCTAATAAGTTGTTTTCATACAGTAGAGAAGCTGGAAGGATGACAGAGATTTTGTTTAATGAGTGCAGACAGAGTTGTACTTAAATGAGCCTAAAGTTTTTGCTACATTGTCTTTCAGGAAAACAGAAGCTTAGCTTTAGGGCTCAGATGATGCTTGTGCCTGTTTTTTATTTAATTCATGTTGATCACTGGCACCCTCTGCTCCATTTAGTGGCTTTACAAAGAATTAATGCAGATGCTGGATTTTTCAGGCTAGATTATATAGGACATTTTAAAGTGAGCCGTAGTGAACATACTTTGCATACTTCTATCTCTTTCGTCCTTTGTTGAGTTTTTACTTTATTTTACCTTATTTCAGCTATATAAGATAGATTAGAAATAAGTATCCATTTAAACATCCAGCTCTGATATTTTTTCCAGTTCAAATCAGTAATTTTTAGACAGTATTTTCTTAGAAATCTTTAAATTTATTTGGTTGTTATTTTTCAGTATGTCTGTATTGAGTTCTGCCTTTAATTCTAATGAGAAATGGATCAAGGGAGTTTCAGAAGCTATGTTTAAAGGTGAATTGGTGAACTATCTTTTGGTTGTTTCTTTAGATGTAGTAAATACTTCTTCAAGTAAAAAAATTGTGTGCACATCAGCTTGGGTTTGTTTAGTTGACCATGCTTTATTCTGTTTATCTTACCCAACAGTAGAAAACGCTATGGATCATCTTCTAGAGCTGTCCACCCATGCCAAAGGAGTAGCATCTTCAAGAGCCTTGGGTTTTGATTTAGCAGCATCATCATTACCTCTTGTTAATCAGCAAAGATCTATTGCATCTGAAAGAATGGAGGAAGGTACTGCAGCACATAGTTATTCTGGAGCAGCAATAGAAGAGGTCCTGTCACCTGGTGTGCAGCTGACTGCTGAACTGGATTCCTTACTTGAAACTGCCTTACAGAGGTACAGCTTGAGTGAGGAACTGCCTAATTCTGCAAGTGACCAAATAGTACATGAGCACCCTGTGGAACACGATGGTTTTACTGAATTTCCTGAGTGGGAAAAATCTGATTCAGTTTGCAATGTCCTACTTTTTCCACAGCAAGCAGAGACAAATAATGAGGTTTTAGAAAACTTCTGCTGTTCCCAGCCACCAGTGAGTCAGCTGAGCATCCAGACAAGCTCACCATCTGCATCAGGCAGTTTTGCACAGATATTGGAAGATTCTGATTTGTTGGAAATGCATGTTCAACGTGATGTGGCTTCAGAAGTACATAAACTACCAAATGGAGAAATATCGTCTGAAAATTCTCATCAGACACAAGATACTGTTTTGGATCAAAGGAGTGTGATGGCTGCTTCTTGTGGGTCCTCCCAAAGACCTATGAAACTTGGAGTAGCTGTTACTGGAGATCCTAATTCAAGGTGCCTGGAACAACATGAAGATGCAGTGACTGCCTTTAGCAGCTACCAGAGTGCTTCTCTTCCAGAGGTGTTTATCTCTCCTGAAACATCCAATTTCAAAACACAAAAACCTGCAGATACTCAGCAAACTCAGCAGGGTTATAACTTACATTTTTCTACACCATCAGGTCAATCTCAACAACACTGGAATCTCATGGCTCCTGTTTTTTATCCATCTAGTGGAAGTCACAGCTTTGTAATTCCTGTGGCTGCCAGTCCAGGGCAGTGGAGACCTGTTTCTGACTGTAGAACTTTGGAAAAAGGACTTTTTCTTTCCTCCCCAGTGGTTTCAAATGCCTGGGATGGCAACCCTTCTCTGAAGGTATGGGGAAATCAAGATAGAAACTCAAAATTGAACCTCTCGCAAGCACAGCAACCACGTGTTTTTCACATGATGAGAAAAAAGATGCAACTTATAGGTCAAGTACTTGTCCTTCTCAGAGGTGTTCCAGGATCAGGAAAATCGTATTTGGCAAGGTAGAACATTTATATTGTGAGCTTCTAAAAAAAATTGCTTAATCATGTACAGGATTTGGCACAGGCAGAGACAATTTTCTGACACTTGTAAATAGTAATGCATAAACCCTAATTGCCAGCTACGCAGTACATGCAGCGTGGTGGTTAATAATAATTGCTGAGAGCAGAGTTGCTTGCAGGTCCTTTCCTAGTGGAAATTGAAATAGGAATAATGAGCTTTTACTTCTGTCACTGAACAAAGAAGTTTGTCAGCAGAGCATCCTTGCTGTAGCGCTGTATTCTTTCAGTCCCAGTTTATTTCAAGTGTTTTTTTCAAATAACACTGATGGAAATATGCCAGCTCTTTACAGGCAGGACTTCCCCTTTCACTGGACGACTTTTTTTGTGTGAAGCTTCTTGGGGGGAATTTTTGATTTCTTTTCTTACTCTCTGAAAGCCTAGATTGAACTTAGACTCCTTTTGACTGACACCTGAAACATTTGATGCAATTAAGACAGGATATTTTTCAGTGTGGAAGTATGTAACCACATGTAGGTGGAATAATACCACCCTTGTTGTTTTGAAATAAGAGACTTGTAGGGGAACTATATCAGCTCTCTCCCCTAGATAATCCTCAGCCTTTGGAAAAAACAAAGGAGAGAAATTATTATAGATGGTACTTGCTTGGATTTTGATTTTTTTTTTCTCCTCTTACTTACATTTGCTGCTTCGATTCCAAATAATTTTGATTTTGTGCAGGAGACTAAAAAAAAGTATGTATGTTGGTAGACATTGGAGCCTGTGAGGAGAGGGGAAAAAGCTGTTTATTTCTTGTTCTTTCACAGGAATTTGCTTGAGGATAACCCAGGTGGAGTAATTCTTAGTACTGATGATTACTTCTACAAACATGGACAATACCATTATGATCCTGATTGCTTAGGGGAAGCACATGACTGGAACAGGAAACGAGGTGAGATATAAATAAGGGATTAGCTTGCTCATTTACAGTTCTGTGCTTGTGTGCTGTTTAAAAATCTGCCTGGCTTGTTACATGACAAGCATTTGTCACATCATAGAAGTATTTTTTAATACGTATGGAAAAAGAAAATGAGCACAAACCCAGAAATCATCTGTTCATTGTGTATTTTGCAATTAGAAATGCCAGTGTCTTTGTCAAGAGCTTTGTCCTCAGATTTTACCATAGTATGTATTTTGGGTAGTGTCCCATTTCCAGAGTGGTTACCTACACCATCTCCCAGAAATGTCTCTTCTGAGATGATCCATAATAGGCATATGCAGTAAGTAATGAGGATAAAAATAATACACAGATACCTTCCTGCTTTTCGTTATCTTTTTTTTTTCTCTTGTACACAAAATTGTTGTCAAATGTTAAAAAAATTATGAGAGCAAGACAGAATAGGTTATTTTATCCCCTTTTCATAATAGGATGGAGTTTTTTTGCCAGTGAGCTGTGCTAAACTCACCGTATGACAATTTTTTTTAAGCTTTTACTTGCTAAATTTGAACCATGATCCCTTTCCTGCTGTCAAATTCTTCTAGTGGAGAAATGAATTAATAAATGTGGGATTCAACAAGAACTGTGATTGTTCAGACACATGGTGCTGTGTCTCAGAGTTAGTGGGTCTATACATTTCATTACTGTGTATTTAAATTACAATAATTCTTTTGGTTTTTCATATTTTATACAGTTTACAGAGTGGACTAATCTTAAGACTGTTGTAAAGCCAAGAATTTTGTATGCAACAAAGAAGTCCACTTTAAGGTGATCATGTAGTTTTTTTAGTTTAATTTACTGATTGATTAGTCATCTTGGTACATTCTACATCTGCATTTTCATTCCCTGATTATCATACATACGTTAATTCAAAAGCTAATGCCATATCTCAGTAGCTTTACATGTGAGGGGGGGATTTCTGAAATAGAGGGCCTTGAAACCCATCAAGCTATGGCAAGTGTTCTTCACACAGTGGTTAATCATTATGGATTATCTATGTAAAAATAATGTTAATTTAGAGAATGAGTATTAATACTATGTTTATCCTATTGTAACGAAATTAACCATATTATGTTGTTTTGTGCATGTGTATTTTTCAGCCAAAGAAGCATTTGAAATGGGAATCTCTCCTATAATAATTGACAATACAAACATACAAGCATGGGAGATGAAGCCTTATGTTACTTTGGTTAGTATTACAATTTGACCCACGTGAAAAGAGATTACTGACTAGCATAGCAACAATATATGTTTTAAAATGAGAGTGTCTTTCTCAGTCTACCTGCTATTCCACAAGGAAGTCTGGAGTCAAAAAAAAAAAATGTTGCATGGGATCATATTGTGCAGTGTCGTGTTGTGTGACTCGGTGTCATGTGGTATATGAGCACTAACCTGGCCTAGCTACCAAAAGCCAAAGCCAGGTGCATTGTTCTTGGGGCCAAAAGCAAATGCTGTTGAAGAAACTGAATTTTGTTCCTCTTTTATATGATCAGTAAAATTAGAAGCTACTTTAAAAATGTAATCAACACTAATAAATGAGTGATGTGTGATGCTCTGCAAAACTTGACAGCTCAGTTTCATCCTAAATATGATGTAAAGGCAGATACCATTTGGAGGCTAGAGTTACCAAATACTGCTAACTTGCTTGAAGTTAGGCAGATTAACTTAATACTTTTAGTTGAAGTGATCCCACCTTTTTACTTAATAGTTTCTAAATGGGCATCAGCACTTTTAGAGTCTAGAGCATATTTTGCTGTTGATCATTGACCATAATGGTTGGTAGTTAGAACAGAATTATTTTATTAAACTGGTTCTGATTAACTGAAATATACTTTGCAAAAAAGTATAATGTAGATCGGGGATTTCTCCTTGCCTGTTACAGAAACACAGCAGAGAGTGTAGCACATATAATTGACAGCTTTTGAGCAGATACCCTACATATGCTGCATGTGCTAATGGATTAATGAACAGTGAGACTTTAACACAGATAATTTTTGTTAATAAAATGTTTATTTTATTGTCCTTGCATTTATTAACAACTGTCAGATTAGCAGTTCTTTTATAAGTTATGTCTTTCATTTTGCTGTATACTGAAATCAAGATGCAACAAGAGTTCTTCCAGAAGTGCAGTGTTTTGTACAGTGATAAGAATTTTTTCTGAAAACAGGAATGGGGAGTAAACAGCACAGTACTTGCAATGTTTCTCCTGGTTAGACTTTAGGCTCCTTTTCCTTCATGATGAGACTGGACTATAGAGGAACCATTTACTTGCAGCTTGGTCAAGTTTCCAATGTGGCAGGAAGGCTGTCCACAATAGCTGTGCTAATGGAACTAAATGGCTTGTTTTGGAGCTGGTTCACATCTGGTCAGCTCTGAATGTAAACTGTGCACTTTCTCTGTCTTGGAAAGGCTGTGTAGACGTGTGCATGCTGTATCTGGAAAGAGATGTTTTGCAGTGTTGTCTCAGAGGAGACACATCATGGCACACATTTCATTTTATGGTAAGAGATACATATAGGTGTTTTTAAAAAATCTCAGTTTATATAAACCAAAGTGCAACACTGATCAAAAGTGTTATTCCAAACGTTTAATAGGTATCAAAAATACAAAAACCAGCTTTGAAGAAGCAAGCTATGCATATAGTATGCTTTGTCATAGGAATAAGAAATGAGTGATCTGGCATGTTTTGTTTTATATCTCTTTTATTCAGGCTCAGCAGTTCAAATACAAAGTAATGTTCCGAGAACCAGACACTTGGTGGAAGTTTAAACCAAAAGAACTTGAAAGGTAAGAATGTAAAGGAAAATAACATACTAGACTTTATAAGCTATGATTTTTAACAAGGCATCTCTTAGTACAATGGCTAGTGAAGTAGCAAGGTATCTGACAAAATTTTTGTGATAAGTAGCTTTTTAATGATATTTTGTGGACTTTTGTATGTATGTATGTGTTATGAGATCTTTTGTCACTTCAGTTACATGCAGAAGAGCTGTTAGCAATAGACACTGTGATGTTTCCATTATTAGAGTTCTTTGCATGTAAGATATAGTGACTGTTCCTTTGGGTTACTGAGGCTGCAAAAATTATATCAGGTTGGGGCTGTTTTTGCGTCCTGGTCTGTTGCTTTAGTTGGAGTGTTTCTACTGTAATTGAATTTAGGTCAGTCAGCACCTCATGGCCTAAGAGGGACAAACCTCTGTACATCATCATTGTTGCTTACCTCTTTTTTAGCAGGACCTTCTATTACTTAGGGCTGAAATCAGCAAGACATAAACCCTATGTAAGTGAAAAACAAAACATAAAACATAATGAGAAAATTGGCTAGATGCCAGGCTATTATGATCACTGTCCAAAGGGAAGGTTTATGTCCCTCTGGAGAGGGACTGCAGCTCTTTAATGTCCTTTTTATGACTTGAATGCTGGGACAGAATGCACTCTTAGCAAATTTGTAGGTGATACAGAACCAGGCAAGAGTAGTTTATTCAGCCTTAAGCAGAGATCATTGAAGAAAAATCATACTGTTGTTTTCAGGTGCCTTTTGAAAGGTTATAGAGAAGACTAAAAAGAATTGTGTCAGGGATTGGACAAACCAAACATCATCAAGTTGGAACTTTTGATTACATAAAAGAAAAAAGCCCAACATTTACTTTAGAGGTGGTTAGGTACTGAAAGAGTTTGCCCAGAGAGTTTGTAGACTTTCAGTCATTTCAGATATTCAAAATTGGACAAAAAGATATGGGTGACCTGATCTAGCTGTATTTCCTCTGAGTAGGAGACTGAAGCATGAGACTTCCAGAGGTCCCTTCCAACAGAAGTTATTTTGTGTTTTTATAGTGTTTGTTGTCTGAATTTGCATGTTTAGCTTAAGGGTGGCTGCTTTTTAAGTGAGGTAAGGTAGATTATTTTCCTTCTTAAAATAAAAGTTAAACCTTTTCTTCTGTATTTTCAATGTCTCTTTTACTATCCTTGGCAAGATTCACTTGTTCCAGGTGGAACTGTGGCAGAACACAGTGCCTGTTGGTGCTTAACAGTTAGTGAAAACTTCTGGCCAAAGGGTGTCCAGAATAATAGGTGAATAAGTTTTCATCAAGGTTCAATGAGTTATTAGTTTAGCAAAACCAAAGAAAGACTGAATTCAGAAGTCTTCTGTACGCAGTTTGATATCGTGCATTGCTGTCAGGATCTGATACAGTGTGTTTTCTGAAACTTATTTGAAGAAGATGCACTATTAGTACAGTTTTAGATTTTAGTATTATGCAAAACATCCAACTGCAGTACAGGGAGACCAGGTGGGGTGGAGAAGGGGAGCAGCAATTTGTCTGATGTGTCCTGTTTGCAACGCCTTAGTGCACTGATAGAGAAAGAACTGCTGTTTCATAGCTTTTTATCTGGCTCCTTGAATTCTTTGGTTAATCTTGCTGTAAATTTATTAAATTATTATTAAATTATTCTCTTTTGTCATTGTAATGCACAAATCTGAAGTGTCTTTTTGTTTGATTGTTTGTTTTCATAGGAGAAACATTCATGGTGTATCTAAAGAAAAGATTAAAAGAATGTTGGAACGGTATGAACGCTGCCTTACTGTTAGAGCAATATTGGATTCTTCACTTCCAGACAAATCAGAAGCTGCTGGTTGGAGTGAAGATCCTTCTCAGGAGGAAAGCCAGAGGTTAGATTCTTTCACTAGCTTTGTAGCATCCAATAAAAGGTTAAAAACATAGGCTTTTAGCTTCTTAGCAGCAAAACCTGGGTAATAGTGTCAAACAGTGAATTCATTAAAAAAGATAGTTAAGTAACAAAAAAAATGTCTACATAGTTTTCTTAATTTTTAAGAATTCCAGGATTTTCAGAAATAAGGGAGTCAAGGGATCTAGTTAACTTTCCAATGCTTTTGAAAGCCTGCCGTTATGGCTGTGTTACTTTTCAAGAAACTTATCTTGGCTGACTTTCTGTTATCTTAGAAATGTGTTGTTGGATGTATGCTATAGATACAAAGCACTTAAAATCTATAAATTGTTTTTAGAAGAATGTAATCCCAAATAAGAGCAGATTACTATTTCCAAGTTTGTGTGTATTCAATTATATCTTTAAGGTAGAAGGTGGATTCTTTCTGCAGTAGTAACAGGTTACTTAGTTGCTGTCCAGTATACTCGATTTAAACTTGCCTAGGTTTCCATTGGTTGTATCCACAACCGTTGTGCAGTTGCCAGTCTGGATTGTGCTGTGTATTGTAATGCACAGTGTCGTGGCTCAGGAATGGCGCTCCCCAGCTCAGTGCCCCCACTGAGACTCCCAAACCACACACTGCTTGTTCACTTCCCCTTCCTCTGCCCATTCCTGCTCCAGCAACGACGTGAGGTGGAACAGAATAACCTCCGTGTTCTGGTCAAAACTAGGACACAGAGGAAATCAGATTTTATTTCAGTTATTATTTCACTTGGCTTTTGCATGTGTGATGTATTTGAAATTATAATTAATGGAATGTAGTTGTGAAAAATGGTTTGACAAGAAAAGGCACATTCTCTCCTGGTAAATGTCTAGACTGTCTTTAGCATTAAGCCAACAGGAGAGAGCAACAGTCATTAGATAAAGGTATATTTACCAGACTTGCTGATCTGAATGAGGAAATGTCTGGTGGCAAAGTGCTTTGATGCAAAACTGAATTCTGGAAGTGGGATGGGGGGTGAGATTGATTCCTGAGAAAGTGTTCTTAGCCCTGTGCTCTAGTAAGAAGGGAATACTTACTAAAGAAAGTTCATCTTTGCTGAGCTTCTCTTTTATTGAGGAGTGTTGGAGTTACAGCTAGTCATAAATTTGTTTTCCTCTCACTAGAAGTCTAACTAGGTTAGACTACTCTAGTTCTAACTGGAGTAAAAAATGTGGACAGATGCTTTAAGAAGGTTTGAAATGGGTTTATATTTCATTCCAATTTGTCTTTCAGAAAGAGAGAGGCACATTCTGATGTAAAGGAAGAAGAATGTTTTGCTTCTGAGGTGGAGCCTATTGAATTAGCTGAAGTTGATAAAACTTCTCCTGATATTTCTCTAACATTAGAAAGTAGTTGTGATCCTGAGCGTTTTCGTAAGGAGGAAAGAGAAATGGAAAATAACTCGGCGGAACACAATTCTGAGAACAGCACTGTTCAAGGTGACTCGGAAATTAATTTATCAGAGTGCGTAAAAAAAGAGCTGCCCTTAGAGAAGAAAGAAGAAAAGGGATTAAAAACAGAAAAAAATACTGAAGCAGAAATGGATGAGGTTGATGTGATCTCAAGTGAAGAGACTGTGAACTTACACACAGGTGGAGCTGAGGAACAGAGTGATAACAACAGTCTCAAAGTTCAAGCTGCAGTTGAACAATTGGACAAAGTATGTATGGAACCAAAATCAACACAAATGAGTAACACAGTGGAACCAAGCAGTTTGGCTTTTGATGCATCAGGAAAACCAGAACTACTAAACTTTCTGGGTGACTGGCCTGTGGAACAAACAATGGAACAGAGAGTCAAAAGATCCAGAAGACTAGAAAAATGTCCTCTGAAGAGTGATAAGGAAGGTGAAACTCCCAGTCAGCAGCATTCTGAGATAGGTAAAGAGCAAGTGGGCCTGCCTGAGACATGTACTGTGGAGAAAGGACATGAGGATGAAAATCTGCCCTGTAGCTGTTACTCTGCTAGTTCAGATAAAGTTACACCAGAATTGCAAGTGTTAGGATATTGGCCTGTCTCAGCCTCATTAGAACAGAGACAGCAAAGGTCAAGGAGAACAAGAAAGACAAATTTAAATCAGTGTGATGAAGACAGAAATACTGAAGACGACACTAATATGAATGCTCTTGAAACTGTACATGTGATTCATGGGTCACCTGTGAACACTGAAGAGCAACCAGTTGTAAGGAGTTTGCCTGTGCACCAAGAGGAAATAGTAGCTAGTGAAACAGTAAGTGAGGAAAAATCTCAGCAAAGTAAGAGAACAAGGAAACATCACAAATTAGCCCTCACTTTTACAAACACCAGCTTGCCACATCCCAGAGAAGAGGACCACTTGTCTAAACTTAACCTGGCAGAAGAGAAACTGGACACAAACTTATGTAGACAAAAAAGTAGTCATTCACAGACTGAATCACAGGACTTCGCTCTCTTGTGGAGATTAGAAAAGAAAATGCTTTTTCCTGAGACAGCTAAAATACTGCGTGGCAGGCTAGATGGCTTCAAACCCAAAGACATAGATAATGCCTCAGATTCTCAGGAAAAAATACCCTATCGAGTTACATATGATAAAAGTACTTTTGTGGAGGAAAGTGAGCTTATCAATATTGATGAGTCTGAAAAACTGGATACGCTCTGTAAGCTCTTTGAGTCTGTTTCATTTGAAGCTCTCAAAGATCTGTATGAAAGATGTAACAAAGACATAGACTGGGCCACAGGTCTACTGTTAGACTCTAATGAAAAGTTACATAAAGCTGTTGATACTGAAAGCTTTCAGGTAAGTGAAGCTGAGCCAGTGGTCACAGACCTTGATTTCAAGGCGAGTACAAACTGTGATGAGAATCTCAAAGACTGCAAACAAACCCCGGAAGTGCTTGCGGCTGGTGATATCTTTGAGGCTTTAGAAGGCAAGAGCTCATCACTCAGCATTGCAGAAAGTAGGGCTGCCAAGACAGCTGTGACAAGTGCTGATTTGCCTGACTCATTCACTGCTACCTCATTGGATAATTCAGTGGAACTGAAAAATTCTGTGGATTCAGCCCCTAGAACTGACCCAAGTGACTCAGCAGCAGGTGTCATTGAGCTATCCGTTTCAGGAAAGCAGAAGGGAGAGAGTGAGAGCCCTCTTGAAGAAACTGTAAATAAGCCATCACTTTCACCACTTGATGCAGGTTTGCCTCATGATCCTAACACAACTTCTACCAATTTGAAATCTGAATTAAACTATGAAAGTGACAGTAACCCTTCAGAAAGCAATGCCGGAAATTTCAAAGGGACTGGTTTGTTACTGGAAATGGATCATGCAACTCTGGTTGGTCCTAGGAGCAATAAAGAACTGGAGATGGATAAAGAAACTCAGGAGAATTCCAGGGAGATACATGATAAAGAAGAAATTGAAAATCCAAGCTGTGCTGCAACTAAAGCCAAGAAACAAAGCTCTATACCAGCATCCCATGCAGCCTTCAGTATAGATTGCCTAGAACTGACATTGCCTCCTGAACTGGCTCTCCAGCTGAAAGAGATATTTGGACCTGTTGGCATTGATGCAGGTATGCTGTAATTATATACATGTTTTTGTGGAAAAAAAAATTATTTGGGTAGGAAACCTTTCTTTGCCTGTGCTTTTTTCCCTTCATGCTTGATTTTTAGGGAACAGATTCCTGTAATTCCTCGTGATTCTGGTGGTTGATGTGTTAATGCAGAAATGAAACTGAACTAAGCATGGCATTTAATGTGAGTGCATTAGTGCTACTTCCTGCCTTTGTCTTTTTGTACATGCACATACTTCAAAATGAAAATAAAATCTATTGGCTTACTTGCATTCTGAGCAACAGGCCTTTGAGCTTATATTCAAACTCTGAAGAGATATTTAGAGGATAAGGAATATGCAAATGGTGGCTGATCAGGAAAGAAGAAAGGGGGGGGAAGCCTTTAGGCATCAATTAAGTTGGGGAGCAAGAAGATAGATGGTTAAGGGAGATGAAGTGTGGCTGTATACTTAAAAGATGACAACAGACCAGTCTGCTGGCATATTATGGTTAAGGAAGCAATAAGCAGCTTGAACATGCATCAAAAGTTAAAGAGTGATAGAAAAACAAAAAAAGAAAATAGGAGGAATATACAGCTTGATGTTTTTCTCTCTTTTTCCCCACACTTTTTCCTTTTTTTTCTTGTTTCCATCTTTCATCTTGAAGATTGCTTTATGTGAAACCCTGGATACCTGATTTATTGGTGGGTTTATTTGCTGATCTCTTCGCCTTACATGCCTACCTCCTTAAAATAATAATTGTTTGTTTTTTATAGCAGAAAAGTGTTTTCTTGTGTCTGAAGGATGCTCAAAATTTTTATTTGATGCATATATACTTCTTGCTTTTTTAGTTTTTGAAAGGGTGAGAAGCACCCTTTTTAGGAAAAAAAAATTGTTATGATACCATGATAATTTCTGCTGTTTCCTTTGGAGTGTGGAGGGATGCTTGGAGTTTGTTTCTCTGAGTTTGTGTGTTGGAAAGGAGGAATGTCACTGCTGTTGGACTGTGGTGGGTATGTTGTACAGAAAAGCAGTTGCCATGTGGATTGCAATGGAATAGAGAGAAGCACAGTTTCATGGATGAAGCTGTTGTTTTCAATTAACAATGGCTTTGTAAAAGAAGAGTCTGCTAGAAAAACGGAAAACAGTAGGAAAAAATACAGTTGTCCAGGTAGTCATATTTCAACAATATATATTTAATGTTAACTTGTTTCTTTCCTACCCTTTCAGAGTTTTTGAACACCCAAAACCAATTTCTGTGGAATGCTTTTTTTTGTTTAGAAGTTTTTTTTCAGGCATGACCAGTTTATGTAGAATCTTCAAAGTTAAAGTTAGTAAGTCTAGGATGCTGTACTTTAATTGCTTACATAAGTTTTTATAGAATGCTTTTAATTAATATATTCTCTTTGTTCCACAAGGATCACTAACTGTTGAAGATTGTGTGGTTCATATTGATCTGAATTTGGCAAAAGTGATTCATGAAAAATGGAAAGAATCTATTCTGGTCAGTAGATTTCTTGCTTATGATACAGTGTGGCATGCCTGTACTTTGCCAGACCATTTGTATCCATATGTCTTGGTCTAAAGGTGTTACCTTTGCAAGAACAATGATAAAGTATAGTAGTAGTTGGTAAAATGTGTGGAGTGTATCAGTATGTCATAATCCTTGGAGCTACTGAAAGACTTTTTAAGGGCTGCATGAGTGCCTCATCATTCAAACAAGATTCTTAAAAAAGAAGGATCATAGTGCATAATTTCCCTACAAGGTTGATGAAAAATTCCACTGGCCAAAAATCCCTGTTGTTTTTTTGACCTGTAAAAAGAATTCTTTTATGAATTATTCTCTATACTAAGCATTTCCGTGTGCAGTAATTGAGATGAGTCCTCTAACCTGTGTTCCTTCATGGCTCTGTGAAACTTGGAATGCCTTTTGGCAAAATTTTTGTTTGGTTTATATAATTAAGGCTATTAAGTCTTTGCAGTGAGGCATGTTTCTTTGATTTGATGTGTTTTTAGAATGATAATTCTAGCTTGTAAATTTCACTTCATAATTATTTTTCCTAAATGTATTTCTTTTAAAGTACTGAATATTTGAGAAATATTGTGTGACCTTATTTTGAAACTGCTTTAATTAGAAGCTAACACTTAAAAAGTTTTCCTGCAAAATTCATAACTTAAAACATTCATGATTTTACTATTTTTATTTAGAAACGTCAGAGGAGAGATGAATCATGTAAGTTGTCTGCAGAAGGTATGTTGTATTTCTTTTAATTGTAAAAATACTTAATGTTCATTATAAAAGTATTTAATTATTTGAAACTTAAGGTTGCAAATACTCCATCCATTGAGAAATGATGACTTTATTTATTAGGCTAAATTTTGTTGCCTTTGGATCCATTTACCAGCCTCTTATGATGGTGTGGGGGAGGGGAGAGAAGTTAATTATAACCAGAATCACTAGTTCCAGATAAAGCCTGTAATTTAGTGTCATTCAGAAAACTTAGAGAAGCTCTGGTTGAAGCAAACAGCTGTTTGGTAGGAATTCTCTGTGGCAAGAAAAGGAGCAGCCAGAGAATTACTAGCAGAGTAAGATTTCTGCAGGTGAGGCAGGGAGGTCAGGAATACAACATTCACATGTTGTTTGTCAGAGTTGACTTTAGCAGGAAGATGGATGCCTTGTTCAAAAAGGGTTAACATCTCTCACAATCCAGTTTTCATTCAGCTCCCAGAAGAAATCTCTTTCTATTGCAGAACCCCACTGCTCACTTGGATTGCAGTGTGGGTGCAAACTAGTGACCAAACAATGCTGTTGCCATTAACTTAACTTGAAGAAGCATAAAACCAGATTTTCTGTCCTTAAGTTGTAGAAGACAGTCAGGAAAACATAGGAGTCAGTAATTCTTTTATAAAAGCAAACAACCCCCCACTTAATGTATGTGCACGATATGTCTTAGCACTTGAAAATCTGGTGAGGAAGTCTGATGATTTTCTTTTGTTTCACAAAATAGATTAAAGATGATCAGACAGTCTTTGGAAAATGGAAGTGAAGAAGATGAAAGCAATATGTTGGTTTCTGTTTTAGCATTAATAATCTTGTTTTAACAAAACTCAAACTGTATATTGAAAAACTTGTCTTGATTATTTTGGCATTGCATGTATATATAAGCTAATAGGTGTTTTGTCACCTACTTTTATTGCTTTTAAATGTCCTACAGTGATTCAGCAGATAGATACAGATGACTCAGAAGTGCTGTTATCTCAGAATGCAGACAAAAAAACACAGAAGAAAAAATCGAGCTCGGCTGCAGACACATCGAATGATATACAGACAAAAACCCCAGCAACATCAGATGTTTTTCCATTCATGGATCACTGGAATGCTCAGATTCAAAAAGTTTCTCTCAGGCAAATAATTTCTGAAGAAATAGCGATGCAGGAGAGAGAGGACCTGGTATGGATAGCACCATATTTTTAATGTGGTTTATATTCATCACTGTTAGTGAAATAGAGTATGTCTTATTTGGTGACTCAACCCTGTGCTGCTGATTACAGCTTGAATTTATGAGACAAATGCATGCTAATTAGTATTGCTGATTACTGTGATACAGGAGTTTGCTTGAGGTAGATAGTTCTGTTTGAAAAATGCAGTCTCATTTAGAATGTAATATTTTGATTATTTCACAAACAGATTGTGCTGCATTTCACTATCCAGGTTAGCATTTGTGTTTGGTTGAATTGTGTTTGATTGCTCAGCTAAAACCAAAGATCAGTTTGATCTTCTCTGCTTTTTATTGTGACATCAATGTCAAAAAGAGTTCTTAGTTGGCTCCATGCTTTGTTTAGAAGTGTACTGAATTGGTTTTAATTTTTTTTTTGTAAGGAGAACCCACAACATTCCCAACAGATGAGACATTAAAATGAGTACTTGAGGTTAATCTCAAACAAGTTTCTGTGCCCACTTGTCAGAAAACAGTAACTCTTCAATAGATTTTTGCTAGTTCTGTTGTCCACACAGAGTTGCCGTACCCTGCCTGTTTGGCTTGTGCCTGTGACTGCCCTCTACCGCCCCACGGATGTTCAGAACAGGCAGTCTGATTTGTAATAGTCTCTGATAAGCAGCTGTCCTAAAGTAGAGGAGCTCTGAACTGGTGTAGAAAGTTGTATGAATTAGCCTGTACTTTGAAAATGGCTTGTGGAGTCTTTCTTTGAGCTGCATGTATGTACCCTACTGATAACAACTAATGTCATGTACACAGCTGTATTTTCAGTTTGGATTCATGGAGCTTGGCTTTATTTTGACCACATTTTTATTTAAAAAAAAATTAAATATTGGAATGATCAATCCAATTGATTCTAGGCTATAATTATAACATCTCAGATGACTTCATAAGTTAGAATATTTATTATAGACACAGCTTCAGATACATCAAATCAAAATTGTTTATGCTGCTTAATAATAAAGTGTTTCAACCCCAGGCCCTCAGTATAGAGCAGAGAGGTGGACTTTGCACAAGCTTAGCACTGGACGAGATGGACTGGCAGGGAATAAATTCCAAAACTTAAATTCTTCCTTAAAATCCTCATTTTGCTTTGTCCAAATGATGAGAGAGCTCCAGCTGCATTACTTCAAAAGACTGCAGAGTACTGCAGTGGTGTATAATACAACTCACCTGTCCTTACTTTATGCTGATCAGTCTGGCAAGCTGTTATGGCAGTTGTCATTGCTGTGGGTGTAGACCAACTGATACTTTTTAAATCATAACAAATAATGGCAAAGTTGGATTGGTTCCACTTTTACTGTATTTTGTTCTAATCAAGAACTTGTGATATATTTCTTTTATCTTCTGGGTAGAATCGTGTTCCTTCTACAGCTAGAAAAGACTGTGCTGCTAAACTAAAGGAGAAGCAACTTTTTGAGATGTTTCCAACTATTAATCAAAATTTCTTAATGGATGTCTTCAGGGACAACAAGTAAGAAATCTTTTTACTTCTTTGTAAAAATCATACTTAGTTACAGTTGTAAAAATTGAGAGTTAAGATGCTGCTAAATAATGGCTTTTTCCAAAGCAGTGTGTTTTGTTAGTCTAAATAAAGGCAAAACTAGATAATCTTAAAGACAAAAAGGGTATAAAGGCAAAACTAGATAGTCTTAAAGACAAAAAGGGTATAAAAACTCTCATTTTAGACACATTTCTTTTTAGGGCAGAATAGACAGTTTCTTTCAGTGGCAGAAGTATATCTCTGGCTATTGACCACTGACTGACTGTCAGTGGAACTGCAAATTTTCTTTGGATCTGAGGTTTAAATCTAGTGGGAGAAATTAGTGGGTGTGGTAATAGTAGGTTCACAGGAAATGGCATCTGCCCAGGAGGAAAACACTACCATCACCTGGTGTTACTGAGAGTGCTTTCCTGGTTACTACAGCTGCTCTGCAGGAATGAGCCATCTCTCCATCCCCTCCTGCTGACATTCTCCTTCTCTCTTCTGCATTATGTTTCTGGAATATGTGTCTACCTTCTTAAATCCAAGTTTCTGAGAAGTGAACTATTTTTTTCAAGAGAAACATCTTTTTTCATCCTTGGCCATTTGAATGTCTGTCTCTACATATGGGTTTGCATACCTACTTGTCAGTCATGCTGCTTGTCCAGGTTGTTATAAAAATGTTTCCTGTTTAAAATACATCCTTCATCCCTTTCTATAATTCAAACATTTCACCATCTCATTTTTCACATTCTAAATTTTCCTCATAGTGTTGTCTTTCCAAAAATCTGTCTTTACTTTTGATCAGTCTGCTCTTGTTAGCTTACTAAAGAGCAAGAATAAAGAAGAAAAAGGGCATAATAGAAAGCTGTTGGCAACTGATGTCTTACTTAATTAAATTTGATAACAAAGTTTGACTAAAAATAGAAGGATTTTCTCTCATTAGGGTTTCAGGAAACTGAGCTAGTTTTAAATTAGTTTGAACTATCTAACCCTGACTAGAGAAGATCTAAGATGAACTATCTCACCCATCCCAAAGAGCATCATTTATTAATAACTCTTTGATTAAGGTAGGATGCAATTTATTTCAGTATGTCATTTTCCTTGTGATGTTCAAGTGCCCCTCAGTTATGTTTCAGTCGACTAAGACTGCATGTGTGTTGATGCCAGTAATGCCCTACAAGGAGTCTGCAAGTCTTCCTTTAATAAGCTGGAATATTCCATTCAAGTGTTTCTTTTCCTTGCAATCTAGTTCTGCAACAATACCAAGGTTTGTTATGATGAATTTAGATAAATATAGGAGTTACTAATATATATTTGTAAAGTCACAGATTGTATTTATCCTTTACAGCTACTCTTTAGAACAAACGGAGCAGTTTCTGAACTGTGTTCTGGAGGCAGATCCTGTACAAACAGTTATAGCTCAAGAAAGTGTTCAGCAAAATGAAATTGTTTCTTCCTGCAGTGCTGCAAAGAACCGTGAAAAGAAGGTATTTATATGGTTTTTTTAACCATACATACCCAAAACAATGCTAATGAAACACCCTACAACCCATCTGTAACTTCAACAA
Organism: Polioptila caerulea; assembly: GCA_013397295.1. Taxonomy (NCBI): domain Eukaryota; kingdom Metazoa; phylum Chordata; class Aves; order Passeriformes; family Certhiidae; genus Polioptila; species Polioptila caerulea. The sequence goes on from VYXF01000345.1 coordinate 662,467, forward strand.
TGCAAATTCCTACAGGCAAAAAAAAGTAAGGAAGAGGATGATCCTTTATGTGAAATGTTTCAAGACTTTGAGTATCCACAATATGATGATTTAAGAGCAGAGGCTTTTTGTCACCAGCAAAAGAGACAGGAATGTTTGAAAAAGGCTGGAGAGGCCTATCGCATGGGTATGAAGCCTGTGGCAGCATTTTATGCACATCAGGTAAACAATAATATTGTGCTTTTTGTCTGAACTTAGGGAGGTACTTAAACACTGAATTGGAAGTGATAAGGAACACATCATGCCTGCTAGAGTTGATGAATCTGGTCACTGTTCCCTGTGTGTTATACTGACAATCACAAGTAAATTTGCTTCCTCTGGTAATGATACTGGCACAGGAAGGTAGCGTAACCAAATCTGGTGCGAGACCTCATGAAAGGTGATGCCTGGTGTTTAGTCACACATGCTTCTTTGTCTCAGATCCCTCTCACATCACATCACATACTTATAAACACCAGGATTTGTCTCCCAAGTGGTCTAGCTAGGTTCACTGCAACAAACACAACTTTTTGAATCCCCTGTATATACTGGTGCTGAACTGTTTTTAGACACATCTTCTGTACTTTATAGGAGTCAGACAGGTGTTAAGATGTCATCTTTTGCCACAGAATCTTGCTTGCTTCATCCTCCATAAATCTCGGGCAAGATTGCTGCCTGCTGTCTTCGCTTCTTCATTCTGACTGTCTTTATGGCTACAGTCTGTCCTGGGTTGGGATAAATGAGGTGTGTATGTCATGCTTTTCACAATACATCTGGTTATGGAGTGTAGATCTGCTCCTGATCAGTCTTGCATGCTCTGGCCTTGGAGCACACACTCTTTGGTCTTGATTCATTTCTCAGTATGTACCAGTTTGAGTACTGCTGATCAGTGCTGTTGGTCATTCTCTTGGTTTTAAGTCTCATCTCTTCTTGTAATCAAAGTTCCTCTACATTGGTTTCTTGGTGCCTTCACAGGAGATCCCTCCCTTGACATCACTCTTAAAAAATCTGTTACAAATATCTTCAAAGGCTGTAGTTTTCCCCTGATCTAATAGCATTTTAAAATTTGGTAAGAATTCACACATTATAGAAGCATTTAATTCTCAACGTACTATGACAGAACAAAAATGTAATAATAAATCACTTGAATTTGCTTATTCAAAAGCTTTCATGCAAGTGGTACAACTCTAAATGTTTAGATTGTTACTATGCATGTAGGAAGTACTGATTATCAGTCTTTATAATGAACCTTTTATGGTTTTTATTCTATATTCTTGAAGTTTTGGGACAAAGATGTGCAGGATTTTAAACAGAAATGTAATTTCAAGTCCTGTCTTACTTTTGTTCTTATCCATAAGAGCAAATACAATCTATTGTAAATGTATTGAAATTTATTTATTATATACTTTCCTTTAGGTAATAAAAAGGTAAACTAAGCTACCTTTTTTAATGAAAAATACTTTACGCTTGGTGGCCCTTGTCTTGGGAATCTTTGCAAGTGGCTTACAGAGCTGCTGTCTTGGGTCTGACACTAATACACTTCAGATGATCCATTTTAAGAAATTGTAAGACAGACTTTTGCTTTTGTACTCTGGAGCGTTTTTCAGTCCAATACCTGGAGTTAAATCTTCCATTCTTTTTCAGACTGTGCCTACAGATCTTCAAGGACATAACTTGTTGCTTTGATCTCTCAGATATTACCATTGCAAGGGTCATGGGAAGGAGTTGGGTATTTGTTCACTCTGTAAGGTGGCTAACTGTACTGCTCCTTGCCCTCATTCCAGAAGAGACTTACTGACCTTGTCAGTCAGAAAAGATGTCAAAAGTCTTAGGAGTGATAATAGGCATTATTATTACAGACATTATATTATTATTAGTATTAAAAGTGTTTACCCTTGGCCTGTCTGAAATTTCGGGAATGCATTTGGAAGAATTAACCTCAAATAAACAGCAAGCTTTTCCTCATCAGTTGGGCAGTGTCTCTGACACTGTTTCACTATAATTTTAGCAAAATACTTACAGGAAATAAAAATCTATGGTTAGGAAAATAAATCTGCAACGTAGTATGGAGTTTTAACTCCATAACTTTTTAGCTTATGTAAAGACCTTATGATTTTGTGCCTTTTCTGCCCTTTTCTCTCCTTGTAAGGCTTTTGTTATAACGTCTTCTTTGTGCCAGCTTTGTGTAGTTTCTCACAAACAGTTTTCATGAAATCTTCATGTGAATGGGTCTCACTGAGCTTCTTGCAGAAATTCTGCTAGAATTACAAATTTTACTGGTTCAAACTTGAACTAAAAGCACCCTGCCAGTGCTGTCATTTTGAAACTACTGACCATTGTGGAGCTTAAGTTGTTTCTCAGTGTGTAATGGTCACTGTGCTTATGAATAAAGGGTCGCCTTCATGAGCAGAAGATGAAAGAAGCTAACCATGCTGCTGCTGTGCAAATCTTTGAGAGAGTAAATTCCTCCTTGCTGCCTATGAATGTGTTGGATTTACATGGTCTCCATGTGGATGAAGCTGTGAATCAGTTGTCCAGAGTGCTGCAGGAAAAAAGTGAAGGTAGGGTTTAGGTAGTAATTCTTGCCCCTAAAAATGATTCTCATTTTCTATTAAGAACTCATGATACATGGCAATTTTAGAGGGAATTAATGTGTTTTAATAACATGTATGTTAAAAACAACTAGGCTTTGCGTTGTCTTGTTTTCAAAGTACTCCAATGGAATTGTTTTTCTTTGACATGACAATGATTCTTGTTGCTTTCTGTCTTGCCCCCCCGTCCCCCTGCTTTCTAAATCTTCCTTCTGTTTTACCCTTTTTTATTACTATTATTATTGAATACTTGGTCTGTCCTTCCTGACATTTGTAGCTATGACGATGATGCAAACATATGTGTCACCATTGCATTGCTTTGTCATAACTATGTTGCTTTTATAATCTTAAAAATAACTACATTGGAATTCTAACTACAATGATTATATTGTCTTCAACTTCTACATGAAAGTGTGAGATTTGAACTACCTTTCAGAAACTTCTGTATCAGTTTGTTGGCAGCATCGCTTAAGATCAGAATACTGCTGCTTCCAGAAAGGTCATTTTATGCAGTTTTGCTTGAGAGCTCATTTTTTCTTGTAGAGGAGAGTTCAAGTACTTTGTGAGTGTCCATGCTGTAAAAAAATACATTTTCTGCATTACTAGTTTACCCTCTAGATTTAAGCACACTGGGAATGCTTCTATAACAATCATTTCTTACACAAGGTACTGCTGTACAAACCTGATTTTTTGAATCAGCTACTCCACAGAGTATAAATAAAAGTGTTCAGTGGAGCTTTAAATAACCCTTGTCTTTCAATATGCATCAGAGATAATTAAATTCCATTATCTCATGTAATTCCTGCAATGACATTTGTGTAATTTAAACTGTAACCTAATGCTTTTTAGAACTGAATTTCCAGAACTGTACTTAAGTCAGGAATGCTGAAATTGATACTAGGGGTGCTCTGTTCAGTCTATTCACCTAAATCTGAAAAAAAAAAAAGAAGTAAATTTCACTGTACATATATGGGAAAACGATTAGTACTGGGAATTTTTTTGCTGGTAGAATTAATGGTAAATAAATATAAAACCTAAGTAAAGTTAGGGTGTGGGGGAGAGTAGTTGAAGAAACATGTCATGTGAACTGGTAATTCCAAACTGGCAAATCTTGACTACTTGTGAGAATCCAGTTTAGTTTATTTTTTATTTCTTTTGTTATCAGGGCTAAGTGCCCTAATAAAACTCATTTGAATTCCATGCTCCAGCATAGCAGAAGATAGTCCAAATAATGGGACATAAGTGTCAAAAGCTGGATTTCTATTTTCTTTCTTCCTAATTTCTTTATTCAATAAAATATTATTTGTTTATTCACATTAATTTTAGATAAAACATGAAACAATATGAAAGTACCACTTAAAATTCAGTGAATGACACCTACCTCTTTTAATTTTGCAATTTAAATGTATATCACAGAATGTAAATTCCAGTTGAATATTAGATGACAGAAACAGTAAAGCTTCTATGAAATTGGAAGGATTTTGTGATGATCACAATATGCATATTACAAGCAATCTAGATTTTAAAATTTTGACTTTTTCACAACGGGGAAAAATTGCTATTTGTATCTAAAGTGTGCATATCAGCATGGTAAAACAAAGCTCTAAATGAGTAGTGAGAGTTTTCAGAAGAATGCACGGAAGGCTTATACTGAATGCCAAGTCTGTGCTGAGGAGAATGGTGACGGTTGCAATTCCTGCTGTTGCAGAGTACCGGCAGACTGGCGGTAAACCCTATCTCAGCGTTATCACGGGAAGAGGAAGCCATAGTCAGGGAGGAGTCGCTCGCATCAGACCAGCAGCTATCAGATACCTCACAAGCCACAACTTCAGGTGAGTTTAGATTTTTGTTACTGATAAATTTTTTTCTTAACCCACATTTAACTAACTGAAAATTGGAAGTTTAGCTTTAGAATGCTGTTAAATTACTACACAGATTAGGGCAGGTTTGCTGTTTCAGATGAAATGAAGTCGGTTGTTTCACAAATCCGATGCAGTTGTGTAGCACCTATTAAATGTTAGATCCTTTCCTCTGAGATAGTTTCATTCCATATTTTCATTCAAAATTGCTAGCTTTACTGTGAAAAGTTGTTAATTCTGCTTTTTATTGGTTCCAAATACTTGCATTTCTGCTCAGTTTATGAGGGATAGCAATTTAGTAAGTCTGGGCTGGCATCAGTGTGTTTGCTGCTTTTTTATACAGAGCATAGGAAGGTGAACATGAAGGTGAGACTAAAAACCAGCAATGACTTCCCATTTCCTTTATGGCTTCTACAAAATAGAAGGATGAAAATCCATTTTGAAAGAAGAGGGAATGAAAGGGGAACAGGAATAGAGGAACAGAATGAATACAACCAAGAATATTGGGCAGCTTTTTCTTTTCTCAAATCTTCATCTCAGTTTCTGCTTTTTTCAGGTCTTCATGTCTCCAGACACTGAAAATTCCTCCTTCAGTGTCACAACTGTGGACATAATGTTGATTTTCTAACTCTCACATGCACGTGTACTTGATTGAGAACCTTACCACTTTCCATAGTGGAAAGTGGTATGAGAGAATGATGTTTGATGAGAATTGAAGGTGATGGCATTGTAGCTAGTTTACATGTTGAAGCTTCTTTTTTTTTTTTGTTTCATAGGTTCACAGAAATAAAACCAGGCTGCCTGAAAGTCATGCTGAATTGAGGAGTTGTAGAAAGAGGAATATAGAAACCAAGGTGTCAGATGACCACTGGGTAACAGGAAAAAAAACCCCCATGTTTTGAACAACTGCACTGGTGTTTTATAATCTGTTTTAAAGGATGATATTTTACTATAACTGATCTCAATTTACAGCAAGTGGATTCGTCAGTATGTTTCCAATAAAATTATATGTGGAATAGTTCTCTTTTTGAACCTGCATATGAAGATACTTAGATGGATTTGAAGTCTCAGAAATGCAGATTAAGAATTTTGCTGAAAAATATATTGATGTTTTTAAGGGAATTTAAGGTACAATTTTTAATATAACTGTCTTCTTAGCATACCTAATCTGCCTTTTAACCCTTGCACATTTTGACTGCTGTGGCTTCTGTCATTGTAAAACATATTATCTTGTACAAAGTTATTTTGTAATTCAGAACTGTATGCTAAACCCTTCAGAAGAGCAAAGGAGAGGCTGAAACTGGGCAACTACTGGTATTTCAAATCCAGTTACATCTGAGTGCTGAGTTTCTTCAAAAATCTGGTGTCTGTTTAGTAGTCATGTTATGATGGGTTGACCAGTTCTGGTATCCTTACTTCATTCTAAACTTCTCCAAATATTGAAGGAAGTTGTATATAAGGCCTGTGCATTAAGGCCAGCTGTATGTTTGGTAATTTGGCAGATTTAGTGTGATCTCTTAAAGGGAAAAACACAATGCTTTACTCAGTCTCTTTCAGAGATCCACCTACGGGATTAAAATTGTTTCTTACCTTATGGCTTTTTAAATGCAGCAAATGCAGTACTGTTTCACTTTACAAGTGTCTAATAATGATGTCTTCATTCGCTGTATATTGTTTGGTGATTTCCTTGTAGAAAATAGGATTATGAGACATTTTAAATGTATTTTTAAGATCAAAGTGAATGCTAATATTGCAGTAGTAATTGCCTAACTGGAAAATCTGGGACTACAAAAGTTACTATGATTTTGGTGGTGTTGCATCAGCATCTAGAAATATCTGTATTTCAACAACATAAAAAAACCCCAAATAAAACCCTTCAAAAATGAAATATAAACATCCGTACTTAGGCAAGTGTTTCCAGTAAACAATCAAAACACTTTTTTAACAGAAATACCTTCTAGAATGCATTGCTATTTTTATTTACATCTTTGCCTTCTGAAAGGCATATGAATTTTTGTTTTAAGGCTTTTTCAGAACAGGTGTGAGTTGTGTATTAGTAATAATATTAATAGATTAAGGATTAATGTGAGGAGTTTTTTAATCTTTAACCACTTTAACCCAGGAAGTACATGCACACAGAGTTTGTATATGAATCCATATGTGTGTGCAAGTTCTGCAATTTGTATGCATGAGTACTAATAAACAAAGAACTTCTGTGAGAAAAGCTGTCCACAGAAATAGGTTTCACTTGAAAATGTGTCTGTATGAGTTGCTGACAGGCTGAAAGACATGATGTTTCCTGAATATATCTGTATTTACTCTAATACATACACAGTGAATATGATGCATGGTAGACTTAAAAATGAGTTTGTTATGCTTCAACAGATGCAGTAATCTTTTCCTGGTGATTTCAAGTGGAAGAATAGTTTGAGTAGTACTTAATCAAAGGGACTCTTTCTATAATAACAGACTGCCATAATAAGTTTCGTATTTTTTGTGGGTAGTTAGTTCTTCTCAATTGTGTCCTTTCTCTGTTTCCTTCTCTCTGCACTGCTCTGGGAGTCAGTCGGTGAACTCCAAAAGTGGTCCCCAAACAGCACTAACAGAGTTGTTTCTGACACTGCATGATGTCCTGTGTGGTGAAGTCCACCCTCCATCCTCTGTGACAGTGCCTAAAATGGATTGAGATGCCATTTAGGCACTTGGCCTCAAGACAGTAGTTCAGACTATCAGCTGTACAGGGTTGCAGATGCTAGAATTGTCTCTGCTGAGCCAATATCTTTTGTTTGGACCAAGGAACATCCTTCTGTTCCTGAACAGGTTTTCCTTGGTGCTTTATAACAAATGGAGTTGCAGCTCCCTGGGACAGCTCTTTGTAGTATGGTCCCTGTTAGTTGGACTAATCAGTTGGGTGGCTGTTGTGTGTTGAGCTGCTTGGGTGCCCAAGCCCTACAGAGATGTGCTTGTAAACAAGAAAATGCCAACACTTCTGGTTGTTTTGGGAGGTAGCCTGATTCACTCAGCATATTCACACCATTCCTGACATGGACAAAGACAGCTTAAATTTTAGTTCAAAAGACAAGCAGAAAAAGTTGTCGTCTTGCCCATCTGTTCATCATAATCTAGTTGACAACTTTACCCTGGAGATGAGAAACACAGCTTTTTGCCTTCTTCTGGCTTAGCAAGTGGATGATGATGATTGCACGTGACTCTCACTTCCCCAGAAACTGCTCTGACCAATGTGCTCAGGAATATTTTTGAAGTCGCCACTCCTTGAGCCTCTTTCAAAATTACCAGTGCACGCTAAAAGTACAAGCTTAAGGGGACAAAAGAGATTAAAGAATTAAATGTGCATAAGCAGTCTCTCGAAGTGTGCTAGGACTTTGCAGAAAGGAGGTGTTCCTGGTGAGCTTCAGTGTCCTTTCATATTATTTTTTCATCCCTTAGTCCTATTTGGATAAATACATTAAAAATGTTCAGGGTAAAACAGCTCTACCTAGTGCTAGGAGAGTTTTTCTCCAGTCTGTCAAAGTCAGCAAAGAAATACAGAGCTAAGAGCAGTTAGGAATACTTTTCTCTCTTCCTCTCTTCATTGGCCATTGTTGGGGTACAGGCTGAGGTTCACAAACATACTCTGAATTCCCTCCTTGGTGTAGATTGGTCATTCCCCTAGCACGCATTGTTCGACTACCAGCTGAACTTTGATGGAGATGATGGCTTAAAATCATAACACTGGCAGAACCAATCTTGCCTCTATTGAAAATAATGACAGAGCCTCTTTCAGCAACTCAAAACGAGGCATTGCAGTTCTGACTCAGAGAAAACATGATGATTCTCTGAAGGATCTCAGGCACCTGCTTAAAAGCTGTGCTGAGCTGGATACAGAATAGGTCAGAAGATCAGTGCACAGAGTAAAAATAAGTAGAGTTTTATCAGTAGGGATCTCCATGCCTTCAGCTACTTGCCAATATTGAAGTTACATCAGTGAGAATCCATGACAATCCTGAGGTATCATGTAAATTCTCTATCATCTTAAAATAGCAGTATTGCCACCAGCACTCTGAAATAATGTGCAACTGTTAAAATACCTATTATGTGTACCACTTTATATTCTATTCTTCAACAGCATGTGATTGTGATGAATGGTAGCCTTTAATAATTGACTTTTTGTGTCTTCTTTTGCAAAACATTTTAATAGTTATCCCAAGTTCTAATTTAGGAAAATTATCATTTTTTAATATACAAAATTAATGCTCATGCTAACATTGGTGAAAAAATTGGCCAGAGGTGCAATGAAGAAAGTTGTCTGAAGTAATGTGACTGTTGAAAAGCATTTCAGCTGATGCTGAAAGTAGTAGGGCAAAATTTTATTTTAAAAAATATTTCAGGATACCTTGACAATACTTAATGACTTCGGCTTTTGCTTTTAATATCATGTGGTACATCCCCCCTCAAAACCCAAACAAAGCCCAACTGTTCATGTTATTTCAGCTAAATAAACTCTGCAGAGGATTAAATGACTAGATGTGAATATGCATGTGAAAACACCTAGTATTGCAGCTATCAATTGTAAAAGCTGTTAGGACCAGTACATTGGAAGAGACAAATTTATATTTTTAAATTAAAATAAAAAATGATTTTTTTATTTGTATAAAGTTGTACTTTTGCTGTTAACAATAATTTTGTTTTTTACTGAAATAGTTTTGTAATTTGCATTTAGAATTTCTAATATGAAAAGGAATTTACAAAATCTAGTTTAATAAAGGATTTTTGTCACAAATATAGCCTTCTGTCTTTCCTTGGAAAACTATATTTCAGTTTGTATCAAATTTTTTCAAATAGTAGTCTTGGAATTCTGCGTGAAAGCCACTTGCTTGGCTTCAGGATACCATCTGTAGGGAGATGAAGCAACCATCTGCAGGCATAAAAAGGAACAGATTTGTGGCCTGAATTTCAGTGTTGCAAGTGCGAGCTGAATGCTCAAATTACTGAAGACGAGGGTCACGGTTTCAGATTTCTTTTCGGCCTGAAGTAGCTGAAGAGATGCTATTCCCGGCTGGTTTACTCGGAGAGGAGAGCAGTGGTGTATGTCAAGGGGAGGGGCGTCTGACCGCTGCAGCAATGGCAGTGCGGGGGAGGGACGTGTTCTGCAGAGACCTCGTTTAGCAAGAGCCCCGAGGCCGGGGGCAGCGAGAGGCCGGATCCCGAGGGAGCTGTGCCGTGGGAGCTGTGCCGTGGTTAGCCCAGAGCTCGTACGCCTGGCTGCTCCCAAGCCTGCCCCTTCCTGGTCAGGTGCGGGTATTTTCCTGTGTATTGTCCTGGAAATGTGGAACGACACCTGAGACCAAAGTGCTGGCTGGAGTCTAACCTATTTTATTAGCTCTGTTTGAGGATGGCTTGCTGTGACCCAAGATGACTCCTGCAGAAGCATTCCTAGGGCTTCATTGCCTTGCAGCTTGGGTTGACTGCAGAAACAAGTCAGGCTTGTGCATTTCCACAGCAAAGCCCTAACTCTTAAGCTGTTCAAGAGAGCAGGGAAAACAGGTTTTGGGAGCACATGAAAGCTTGGCAGATGCTGGTTTAAATGTGACATGGCTGATCCTGAGCCATAGTTATTAGACCACAGCATTGGTAAATGTCTCATTGGTTGTGTGCTCCTTACTTACAGGACTCCCTGCTCTGGCAGTGTGGCTGAAGGTCCAGCTTGGGCATTAGTCTCTCAAATTGTGATGTTTTGAAGTGGAGGTATCTGCTGCTGGACTTGCCCTCTGTCTTGAGGCAGCTTAACTCCTACCCTTGCTAAAACAGTCCATCCTGACTCACCAGCTCCTGTTTCAGTTCATGCCCTTTTGTTCCTGAGTGCTGGCATAGTCTTGAGCACCTCTCTGCTTCCAAATGAGAGTTTGCTCTCAAAGCAACCCTGTGGACTTCTGAGAGTCTGTCTCCCTATTTAAATAAGAGTAATAGGATATTGTAGTCTGTCCTTACTTAGGAAAATTATTTGAACTTCAGGACTGGAAACCATAGTGTGGTAAAATAAAAATATTGCCTGAGACAAACAGTTTGTCAGCTCAAATGATTAAAGCATAATTAAATGTGTCTGCTGGCAGAACGTGTCATGTAGCTTGACAATAGGTGGTGCCCTTGCCAATGGCATGGAGTGATGGTGGCAGCAGTTCTCACTGTGCCCCTACCAGAGCAGAGTTGTTTGTATGACAGGTGCTAAAGGATGTTATTATCACGTGCTGTTCATTTCTTCCTCAGAGGGACAATATTGTATTTGGAGTATTATTTTGGTGAATTTTTTTCTTCTTTACAGATGGGTGGGGCAGAGTTGGTTTTCAAAATATACTTGGCTGCTCTGTGCTAGAGGTGGGAAAGACAAGTTCATTTTTGCACACAGGTTTGAAGGTGGTAATGTCAAGGTTTCTCCATCAGCTATCTTGGGTTAGTTTTTGTGGGTTGGATGCTTGGACGGATCAGTCTGTTTGGAGGCTGACATAAAGGCATTGTGCTGTTTGGTGAAGTTCTGTGCCACTGGTGGCACAGTCTTCTTGAAAACCCTGATGGGGAAGGACCCCCTTATGTTGTTTCACTTTCTGCATCATGGAGCCTGGCTGTGCTAGCAGTGGCTTCTCATTAGTTGCCACTAATTGGTAAGGAACTGCATGGATCAGTGTTATTTTTGTATTATCTTGAGAAACAGCACTCTCCTTCATAGACATCTGTGGCTAGTCATACGCACTGGCCAGGAGAGCAAGCAGTGGAAATCCTCTGCCAGTGCCACGGATTTAATCAGTTTAGTCTGTAAATTGAGAAATAGTAGCTCTGTGAAGTTGGTCTGTGGGAGCTCTCCATAATAGTGTTTGCTCCATGTCAGCTAACTCACAAGGCATTGCCTTGGATTCCTGTCTCGATATCAGGGTAAAAGTAGGCTTCTTCACCTGTGTGCCCTTCTTGGCTTTCCAGCTTATCTCCTTTTACTGTCCTGCAGTGCCATACAGACAGGTTTGGGCATTTATCAGGATAGCCATGTAAAGTAGCTACTTTGATACATTGTAGACAGCAGAATGTCCTCAGAGGGATGATGCACACTCTAACTGGCAGGGGGGCTTCCCTTTGGGAGCAGGTCAGGGCACCTATGTCAGGCTCCTGTTCTGGGTCTTCTTTTAAGGTAACATCTCCATGTTTATGGACTAGAAAGGATAAACTAGCTGGTGAAACAGGGAGCCAGAGACAGAGCAGTGTAACTATCCCTATCTCCTTTTTCAAAGCAGGAGCAACTGGGAAAAGCACATTCAAAACAAAACCAGCTGCTGCTTTCAGATTTCTGAGTTTCCCAAGGGGAACCCCAATGGCCTCTCCCATAGCTGGGGCAGGAGGCCTGGTTTGTTTTCTTTCCGGGCAAGACGAATGCACAGCCAGCAGCACGAACGGGGCGGGGCAGGGCAAGGCCGCGGGCGTGAGGCTGGGGCTGGAGCCGGCCCTGCGGAGCAGGGAGCACGGAGCAGGGTGTGTGCTCCCTCCGAGGGTGCCGGGGCCGTGTGTGCTTGGCGATTCGGTGCCAGGCCCGTGTGTGCTTGGGAGCTGCCGCTTCCCGGGACGCGGAGCCACCGGCGCTTCCCGGGGGATGCGGGAGCAGGGAAGGGGGAGCCCCGGGGCGGCAGCAGCGGGGCTGCTGAGAGAAGAGGCTCCCTCCGCCACCTCCTGCTGTGACAGCGCAGCCCGACGTCTCCTGGGCAGAGCCGAAGGAGGAGCCGGCGTTTCCCACGGCGTCGGCGTCTGCCGTGGCGGGCAGCGGCGCTGGGGGCGCTGGGAGCGCTGGGAGCGCCTGGGCTCTGGGCTCTGGGCCCTGGGCTCTGCGCTCTGCGCTCTGCGCCCTGGGCTCTGGG